>JARJHM010000888.1:0-116751 GCA_033356055.1 Carex pumila
ATGTTGCAACCACCTAACTTTGAGTCTGATTACTCAAAACAAATGGTTTGCAAATTAAAAAAATCCATCTATGGACTCAAACAAGCGTCTCGCCAGTGATATTTCAAATTTCATCAAGTAATTGTCTCATTTGGATTTGAGCCTAATTTGGTAGACGAATGCATATATCACAAGTTCAGTGGGAATAAGTTTATGTTTCTGGTTTTATATGTTGATAACATATTGCTTGCTAGTAATGATATAAACATGAAGCGTGAAACTAAGAGATTTCTTTTCAGGTATTTCAATATGAAAGATCTTAGTGAAGCATCATATGTGTTAGGCCTTAAAATACAAAGAGATCGAAATAAAGGTATTTTGGAGCTTTCACAAAAGGCATATGTCGAAAGAATTCTCAAGCGATATAGCATGGAACACTGTAAACCAGGAAATACTCCTGTTGCAAAATGAGACAAATTTAGTCACAATCACTATCCAGAGACAGAACTCGAAAAATCTTAAATGCACCAGATTCCATATGCTTTGGTAGTAGAAAGTCAGATGTATGCTCAGGTGTGTACGCGTCTGGATATTGCTACATCACTTGAATGTTAGGTCGGTGTCTCAATAATCCTGGTATGGATCACTGGAAAGCAGCCAAAAGAGTACTTAGGTACTTGCAAAGAACAGAGAATCATATGCTGACATATCGGAGATTAGACAAGCTTGAGGTCATTGGATATGTTGATTCCGATTTTATGGGCTGTGTGGATAGCATGAAGTCAACATCTGGTTATATTTTTATGTTGGCTAGAGAAGCTATTTCTTGGAGGAGTGCAAAGCAGACTATGATTACTTCTTCCACCATGGCAGCCAAATTCATTGCGTGTTTCGAGGCATCAAACCATGGAATATGGCTAAGGAATTTTGTTACTAGGCTGCGTATTGTGGATACTATTAAGTTATCACTCAAGATATATTGTGACAATAATTTAGCAGTACTGTATTCCAACAACAACAGGAGCTTGTCGAAATCCAAACATATCGACATTAAGCATATTGGTACAGCTTCCATGCTGGACTTATAAGTATTGAGCATATTGGTTTAGTTTCCATTCTGGCAGATCCACTGACTAAGGGATTGGTACCCAAATAGTTTCATGAGCATATCGCTTATATGGGTATCTATGTTAAAGATGATTGTCAGATTTAGTGGGAGTTTGCATTTTATGTATCATGTTTTATGTTTTATATGATATTTTGTTATTTGTATGTATCATGCAGTTATTCAGACTTCAGTTATTCAGTTTTTAGTTATTCAGTTTTTTATGCAATCTAAATTTATGATTGACCTCAAAATCAAATTAAGATAAAGTGACCAAATTAGAGATAGGCACGTGGATCACAGTGCAAGTAATTTCCAAACTACACACCCCCTTCATGATTCATGTCATTTAGTAATGTTTACACAGTGATTTATGTTAGTTTAGTTTCGATTCATGAGACAAATAATGCTTAAGTCCTTGTGAATATGATTGATGGACGAAATTGGTTGATGACACAAAAGGCTATGATAGCGCAGTTTGAGTACTCAATTCGGTTTTATCAATATATATTATTCGGATATACATATAGCCCAAGTGGGAGATTGTTGTAATTAATTTCAATTAATTACAACATATGTGGGCTTATATGTAATATAAATATATATTGAATAATAGACTGTCAATATTAGATCCATTATGAAGTGATCAAATTAAGTATTATTTATTGGGTTCAATATGTGTTATGAGAAGTGGGGCATTTAATATGTAGAATGCGTATTAATAACTTTATGATTTAGTGATGGTCTAAATTATATAAAGTTTATAAATAATACAATTATGCTATTAGTTCCTGGGGAACACAATCAAATATGACAATGTTCCGTAAATAATAAAATACCCAATAAATCAAGTTTTTAATTCAGACCCACTAAGAATTCAATAAGAATATAAATTACAGATCCAAATTAATTAATTAATTACATAAATAATTTTTGTTAAGAGGCGCCTATTCTTTTGGATAAATCATGAATGGGTTTGTATGTCACGACCCCGCCGCCGGACCAGGATCGTGACAAGAGAGGCACCTCTGCATCCATCCTTCGTCCCGTCAACTTACGTCGCAACAAAAATAACAAACAGAAATAATACGGAGTCAGCTACAAAGCTCAGTAACCGGTTATTTAATGACGCGCTTCTCTATAACTGGCCTAATTAAACAACCATTCAAATAGACTGGATTAATCCACACAAATTCGAAACAAATTATGAATACATATTTAACCGGTGATAGCACCTGGGTCTGGGTTGTCAATAAAATAAGTCACACAATATCCATATCATTTCCTTTCACACAATCATATCATTTCTCAAATTCTCATAACACACGATCATATCATTTCACAAATCAAATTCGAACCACAAACCCGCTATCCCATTAAATATGCATCATAATCCAAAACCCAATTCAATTACCCAATTCAAAACTCAATTAAATCAAACAAAACGAAAACACAAATTATAGAGAAGTCCGGTTACCTGATAGCGATCAATTCAGAAATCCAATTCGAGTTGCAATAGTTGCTCATAATCAACACGACGTAGTCATAATTCCAATCGAACGAACAATCAAATTATAATCAATACCAAAATCTTTATTTACATAATTAACTCTCTTTTCTTTTGATTTTTCTCACTTTTCTTCTCATTTCTCACTCTTTTTACAGTTTTGTATTCACTTTTATCTCTTATATTTACATAGGAGACACAGAGGAGATTTATATACGGAGATCAAAGAAGAGTAAAAGGGGTTGGGAGGTTTTCACCATGCACAGCCGCGTGGCAAGGGTTGCCACCTTGCCTTTTATATTTTTTTTAAAGTTTGCATTTTTATCATTTGAACCTTACAATTGTACAATATTTTAAATAAGTCCAAATGAATTTCAGAAAAATAAATAAAATTACCGGATGTTACATTGTATCATCTTAATATACATATGGCTCATTAAAAGGGATCGGTATCCTTTTTATTTTTATCACGCCTCTCTGTCTCTCT
This sequence comes from Carex pumila, assembly GCA_033356055.1. NCBI lineage: Eukaryota > Viridiplantae > Streptophyta > Magnoliopsida > Poales > Cyperaceae > Carex > Carex pumila. The sequence continues at coordinate 3,079 of JARJHM010000888.1, forward strand.
CTCTACTCACTCTCTCTACAGAAAATACAGTAATAAAGAGATAGATTAGAGTGGTTAAGAAGAGGAGTTTTAATTCAAAACTTGAATCAAATATCTCTCCTTGTGCAAGAAGAGAATGTTGTCGCTGCCGTCTCTCGCTCTCTCCATCGGACTTGAGAGAGATTGCTTGAAAATCTAAAGGCTCTGGTGATCAACAGTGATTATGTATCTCTGAAAGACCGTAGCTACATATCAAGGTAATCTAGAATTTCAGATTTGATGTTCACTAGAGAATCGTGGTATATCTAGGTTTTATATATGCAGTACGGTTCTGCATAAAATAAATCGAGTGAGTTTATGGTACTATGCATATTACGATTTGTTACTGTGCTACGGCTCTATATTCGAGTTTTCAAATCCTAATGGTCGATCCAATCCGTTTATCTTGTTCTCCATATTAATATGTGTTTGGAGACCAAATTTTATATTTTTTGAAATTTGTTTACTATTTTTTTAGATTTATTATTGAAAATCACTGTTTTTGGATGGTTCAGAATTTTCAGATCAAGTGATTTTCTAAATATCTAAAAAAATAGTAAAATTTTTTCAAAAAATGTAAATTTTGGTCTCCAAACACATATTAATATGGAGAACAAGATGAACGGTTTGGATCGACCGTTAGGATTTGAAAACTTGAATATAGAGCTATAGCACGGTAACAACCCGTGATATGCATAGTACCATAGACTCACTCAAATAAATCTATCAGTTTCTGTTAAAGACAGTGATAGGATTGTGTTTTATTTATTTTTAAAAGGATGTAATTTCTATTTACTTTCATTATACACTTGACAGCTCCTGTCAAGCTTTAAAAAAAGAAAAAAAATAAAGAACAGAGGATTCTGAGGCGTCTGATCGACGCTCCACACGTATCTTGAATGAATCTGATGTCTATGAAGGCATTTAGCCGGAATTGCTTGGATTTTAACAAGATATTATGTGATTATTATGAAGTATAGATTTTCATGAGGATGATTCATAGTTCAGCCACATCAGATAATAAAGACTGGCTCTCTGGGACACGTCAGTTTCTCCGTTTCTAGGACCCTCGTCCAACATATACAGAGTATCTCTTCTTTTCTAAAATAAACTTACCATAGCAAAAAAGAAGCGCTGAGGCTGGACCGCTGGAGCAATGAGTTAAATTCAAGGAACTATATTATTTTTGTCCAAAAAAAAAGGAACAGGAACTATATTGAATTGATTGATCTATTGAATATTTGTTCATACTTTACAATACCATAATCCTACTCTATTTATAAAGTTCAGGTCATATGGCCATTACAATTAATTACAAAGAAGATTTAAAGGAGATTCTTGCTTTACAATGATTTTACTATAAAAGGAATGAAGCAGTGAAGAGGAAATACAGCCGGGAAGAAAGAGGAAATATTGTTTGGTTGTAATTTGCAAATTTACCAATGTTTATGCTAAGTATCTCCAAGAGTTGCATCTCCGATGTAGATATTTTGCTTCTTATTTTCAATATTTGACTTGATGCAAAAGACTCCAATTAATTCAAATTTCAAAGTCAATTAACTATCCATTTAATATGATTTTACTGCTACTCATTCGGTTGTCATGGGAATATGAACATTCTAGTATATATGTAATTTGGGATGTATCTACTTTTATTGACAAGTATTTTAACTAAAAACCAAAAATGAATTTGTTCTGTTGTATATAAAGAAACAACTTATGCTCCAGTTAAACAGGTTTCTGTCAACAAGAATTAAAGTAGTTATTAAAGAAGTTGAGACATTTGATTTTTAGTACTATACATGATATAATATTGCTTTTTAAATGCACAGATGTAATATGTAGATCAAAATCAATGCATGTTTACCTTTTTTTTGGAGTTTTATTTAAAGAATTGTTCACCATTAACTTAATCTAATTATCCATTTAATAAGACAGTAATATAAACATTTCTTTACATGAAATGGAAAAATGCACCAGCACCACTGATTTAATCTCGTTGAGCATATAATAAAGTACTAAATGTAGAATATCTGCAATTTCCAATGAATCAGATGATATATAAATATATTGTGTACTGCAATTAATAATAAACTCCAAACAGACAACATGTTTATATTTCAGGTAATCCAGATAATGCTTACATCTGCAACAGTTATATACACAGAGTCATCCTTTGAGAAACTTATTCATGTGAAAATTTGTTAATCAGTTATATGGTACTTAATTTTCTATTGTTAGGGGATCCCAAAGGGAGATTCAAATTAACACTTTAACAGTAATGAACGGTGCACAAGATACTACCTATATTTAGCAGTTCCTAAAGCTTTAAATTCCAGCATTTCAAATTGAATGATGAAAATCTCCGACTCCTAATTTCTCTTCAAACTATCTCTGCGGCATCCTCCTGGAGCCGCACCTATATTGTATAGGTAGATGGAGAAGTTGTTATAGTTTAAAATAAGTTAGTTATAATTAAAGGAGCACAAGAAGAGGAAGAATGGAGAAATCAATTCATACGGATGAAATAATTCCAACTATCTCTTCTATCTCTTCTGACTCGGACTGGGACATGGAGGAAGAGAAGCAGGTGTATGTGGTGAGTGAACGGCCGCCAGATTGGTGGTATTATCGGGAAGGCAAGAAAAATTCAATTGCACAACCTTTAACAAAAGAGCAGATGTTTGTGCAAGCATTGTGGGAAAGGCGCTGCAAGCAGATGAACGAGCGGATGGAGGCTGAGGATAGTGGCCGAGAGAGGAAAAAGAGCTTGACAGATGAGGATTTCCTCGAGCTCTCTGGTGCTCTCCGTATGGGATTCACATTTGATGAGGATAATTCTACTGAGAGCATCCGCAATTCATTTCCAGCGCTAGATTTCTATTTTGCTGTCAAAGGACAGACCTCGCCGACTGCGCCACGGATTGATACATGGCTTTTTGATGCTGGTACGTGATTTTTACTTTTCCTAATTATATGCCATGTTCATACTTTTCATAGAAATCATCCAAATGATTAATTATATGAGATTATTTACTATACGTGTTAATTATTATTACTGAAGGAGACACCGAAGAACGGAAAAAGAAAAGGTTGAGGCTTTGGACAAAGGCAGTGGTTCTGTATGAATACGAGCTCAAGAAAAGGGGAATCAAACCTCGAAAATAATCATACTGTTGGGGAACAAAGACTCATCTTATATATCTTCCATGCAAGCAAATATCGTGCTCCCGTCAATTCTTTGGGAAAGTGATACATCTAATTGCTACTTTTTGAAGAAACTCATGGACAGTCATTGATTTGAAATGTACTTTCTTATTGGTTTTGTAAGCTTTTCTTCTTCATAATTTCGGAACTGACTACAAAATGTGTGGATTGTTGTATCTCTCTCGGTAGGTGGTAACTAAAAGAAAAGAAAGAAGAGAAGTAATCCACAGTTTGACCTATCTAGGAGACTAGGACGAACAGGAAGTGCAGCGAAGACATGCTCCACACTGACATATTACAAATAACATGATCAATTAATGTATACATAATTTTGTAAGCAGGAAATTAATTTATAATATCTAATTCCAAAGCCAATGATTGTAACTCAATCATTGTGAATGTATGTATGTATGTATGTATGTATATATATATTTATATATATAGTATATAGAAAGAATCTGGTCATCGACCGAATTTTCTTTATTATTGGCCTTTAAGAAAATATTAAGGCACTTGATGTATATGAGTCCTGACTCCTGATAGACTGAAAACAATCCCAATAATCCCAAGACCAGGAGAAATCTTGAATTTGGAGCTTTGAAAGACAGAAAACATGCATGCCCCAACAATTTGGCGCTCTGGAAAGCCAAAATGAAGGTCCATGGTGAAATAAACTTTATACAATAATTGATGGCTTGATTGAACAAAAATCAGAAATATGATTCAATCAAGTGTAATAATTGAGAACCAAAATCAGATTTTATATTATCTTAATTGACCTAATTAAGTCAACTATTTAGGTTTGCAATAGTTTTCTCGACAGGTCCTTTTAATAAAGATAATTTTTCTACCTCAATCTAGATAGAGCAACCTTAGTCAACTTGCATTTATATATAACTATGGTCTTGTTAACTTAAATCTCAGTAAAAGGGCAACAACAACCGCCCATGAATTAAAACATTTGAAAGGCACCACCCAAGGGCCCCAAAGTTGGTGTAGACAGAAGAGACAAGAAGCTATTGAAAGCTCCATGCTATTATATCAGGGACTTGCAAAATTATCCCCAAATTATGTACTATTAAGAGTTGAGCTCCAAAATTTTATTTTCCCCAAATTAGTCCTCTAGAAAAACATAACAATCCAAAATGTGAGCCCCCAAAACATGTTCTCTCCATTAAAAAGGAAGAATAGGTAACTTATATCCTGACTAAATAAACAAGGAATGCCCATTATATCCATCAAATTATGGAAAGTACCCCACAGAACTCTTAACTACTAAATTTTTTTAAAGTTGTTGAACAAACAACCTTTTATTTACCTGCCAAATAGGAATGAAGAAATAGAAATTTGGTTTATATTATAGTAAATTATATATCGTCTTCATGCATTTGGAGATCTTTCTCATATTTTAGAGGGGTGTTTCTAACTATGTATTGAATTTTCATATTTTAAAGGGGCATATCATAAACAAGAATTTTCTATAATGATGATAATTGATTAACATAAGCTTAAACACCCATGAAATACATATTCCACGTCAGAACAATTGATCCATCATTATCTCATCTGATTAGGCTGCCTCTCTCCTCCAATAGATTCTTCACATCTCAGTCATTTCACACTCCATCTAATGTTTTTTTTTTCCTTTAATCTTTTACCCTGACACTTGACCCTGTTATGGTCTTCTCTTCTATGCTTAAATAAACAAAAAGAAAGAAAAACAGTCAGCATCACTAGAAAGGTGCTTAAAACTGTTCTGTCATGTTAAGAGTTCCAGCCTAATGAAATCAGAGAGACAGAGAACTGAGTTCAACTAATAAATTTGGCTTACTTTTAGAGGTATGTTCACCTCCAGCTCTTTTTATTATTTTTCATCCAGTTCACTTTTATTGAGTTTTGAGATCTTTGGTTCTAAGGCAGCAGTCATTTCTTCTATTTTGTGTGATTCCATACATTTTCTATTAAAGAAATAGGTGCATACTTTTGGAGGAGATTTTTATCTTGATACCAAGCTATACATACTAATATGTTCCAGAACTAACTGAGAATCTCTTGCTGGTATGAATTATATGTTTTTTTCTTTGCATTATTTTGCATTTAACCTAATTACTTTCTTAGTGATGAAGAGTGCCATTTCCCTCAATCCCAAAAAGTTCGACAAAGAAGAAAGAGTTATGTCAAATCGATTTGACTCACCTTCCAATCATAAAAAAAATTCAAACATAGACTTTGACCCAAAGATGCCTGATTTTCACATGCCAACTCAGAATCCTCAACAAAATCTTAACTACTCTTTACAAACTGGTGAAGAATTTGCACTCGAGTTCATTCAAGAAAGGGCTTCAAGACCCCAATTTGTTGCAAAAAGTAAAAATACAAATCAAACTCAAACCCCAATTATGTCCCCATCTGGGCAAAGAAGGCAACTATCTGACAGCATAATCGTTAAAATGGGCAATGAAGCTGAAATGGTTGGGCCAAAAATTATAGGGTTGGATGAACCGCAAAATAATATGGCCAAAAGTGTAAAAGGCTCTAGTATACTGTTTCAACAGCCAGTTGATCACTACAATTTTTCCAAACAAAAAGTCATAAAGTTCTTGTGTAGTTTTGGGGGTAAATTTTTACCCAGGCCTAATGATGGTGCAGTTCGATACGTGGGAGGTGAGACATACATACTACAACTGAGAAAGGACATTTCATGGAAAGAATTAGTCCAAAAGACCATGAGACGATTAAACATAGCCCACACAATCAAGTACCATTTGCCAGGAGAAGAACTGAATGTCCTGATATTGGTATCATGTGACAAAGACGTGCATCATATGATGGAAGAGTGTGATGTATTACAATGTAGTGAAGAAAAACCTAGGTTGTTTTTGTTTTCTTCACTAGATGACGAAGAGTACAATGAAATCCACTCCAGCGACACAGATCCTGAGGCACGCTTCGTGGCTGCTGTAAATGCAGTTACCAGCAAAGGATATACTGATGTTGATTTGGGTTGGTCCCGTTTGAGTAATAATGAAATTGATTCAAAAGTTTCTGCTGGAGATTTGGATCAATTAATTTTTGACATGGACAGTGATTCCACAAATCACACTGATAGCTATCCTGGTGGTGGTTTAGTTATTCCCACAAAAGATGCTACCTATATGAAAACCTATACCGGTGCGGTAGCAAGTCGGGCGAGAACGCCAATTTATAAACATTTGGTTACAAACCAAGGGTATAAGGGGAGGAATCATGGTTCTGGTAAAATCCAAATGCCATCATTAGTACCTTCTGAATTTGGGTTTAAGACCATGTCAAGGCCAGTACACAGCCAAAAGGAGTTAAGGCCACTAGATGAGGGTATCATACAGATGAACTTCAAAATAAAAGAAAATTCAGGTAATAAAAATACATTACTGAAAAGTAGTGTTAAGGCAACTGGTAGCAATGAGAACACTTTTGGGTCTACTGTTACATCACCTCTTGGTTATTCTAATAGCAAAGATGACCTTACTAGTTTGAGTTATTTAAACTCTTCAATGGATGATCTATTCAGTACCTTTTCAAGATCTGACAATCTCGTTGAATATCCAAAATATGCACTTGATGATGCTAACTTAATTGAGGGGGTTCATGTTGAACCTAAACTTTTGGTACAAAAACCAGAGATAGGCTCCACTACATCGTTTGATCGAAAACAGAGGAAACTTGGTTCGCATGAGGAGATAAAAGTTGATGAGATAATTGGAGAGAGGAATAATATTTTGAGGCAAAAGACGATTGAAAGATCTGACCCAAAAAACTCGATCAATTCTAAGGAATTAAATACCATTAAATGGCATGATGACATGGCCATCTCCAATGAAGAACTCTCCAAAGATGGCATTTCAGTTGAAAGTTTTCTAATTAATCGACCTACAAAATTGGATTCCAAATTTTCAGAGAAGAAAAAGAAAAGCACATCAACAGTTAGTAGTTTAAGTGAGGAGAACAGGAATGAAATCATGGACTCTGTGCAACCAGAATATCATGAACCTGAGGTGGATTATTCTACTATTTCCTTGAGAAATGAAGGGAGTACCATCAAATTTAGTCATTTATCGGAAGAAGACACTGGCGGTGTCAAATCGCCTTTATCAGAGCATGAGGTACAATTGTGTTTTTTTTAAAAAAAAAAATCTAAATTAAACATTTTTTAGATGTTAATTTAGAATATTTAAATGTTGATGCAGGAATTTGAGCTGGAACCTAAATCAAGTCTACAAAAAGTTGATTCCATAGGAAGTAACTTAGATCTAAGCAATTTCCAGGTATTACATTAGTCTGTACATGATGCACGCTTTGATTGTTCCGAGCAATTGGTCATGATACGTATCTGTCAGTGTTAGGTTCTGTTTGGAATCCAATTGGTGCTTATTTCCTGTACAGATAATAAGGAATGAAGATCTTGAAGACCTATGGGTGTTGGGATCAGGTGCATTTGGGACAGTTTACCATGGGAGATGGAGAGGCACAGATGTGGCCATTAAACGAATCAAGAATAGCTATTTCACATATCAATCGTCTGACAAGCTTGTAATACAAAAATAAACTTACTTTTCTTATTGTTTGAATTTTATGCTACAACAACTTATGCAAATTAAAGGACACTTTTATGGAGTGCGGTCCCAAATTTCAGTATTATGTTTTCACACTAGTTGTTCTTTCGATTCTTAATGGAAAAAATTACGTACGGCTTTATTTTGAAACTTTTAGCTAGAAGAATTTTGGAGAGAAGCGGCAATTCTTTCCAAGCTCCACCATCCTAATGTACTTGCATTCTATGGTGTTGTGAAAGATGGGCCTGGTGGGTCACTGGCTACCGTCACCGAGTTCATGGTCAGCGGGTCCCTAAAAGGGGTCCTCATGCATCAGGACAGGTACTACTGTTTTTCTTATCTATTTATTTTCAAAAAAGTATTGCCTAGATAAACGATTCCACATTACGTTATTTCTGGTATTTTGAAGATATAAAATATAAATCCTACTTTTGGCCTAGTACAAACCTTGTTTCATCACATTATTTTGTGGAGTTGCTTGCAACCTTATTGTTTATGCTGTCACTATCAATATTTAAGAATCATGACATCCTTCACACAGTGCATTGCTATTCTTGATTAGACTTGTGTGTTATCAAGTGGTACTATCCTGTGCCATTTTTTTTTTTTTTTTGGCAACGCATATGTAATTTTTGTTTGTTTGAAGTAGCTACCAAACATATACCTAATTTTGTACTACGTACAAAATGAATGAAGGCACAAATTTAGACAAGAAAAAAAAGGGAAAAAAGAAAGTGCAGACAGAGAGATTTTAACCCTTAGAAAGAAAAAAAAGGACAAATTACAAGAATTTCAAAATGCAGATATCTTGATCAGCGAAAAAGGTTAATGCTAGCAATGGATGCGGCAATTGGGATGGAGTACTTGCATGCAAAGGGCGTTATACATTTTGATCTCAAGTGCGATAACCTCTTGGTGAATCTAAAAGACCCTTCGCGCCCTATTTGCAAGGTACGTACTTTCTACCTTACCTAATTTGAATTAAGAACTTCATGTTAAAGGGTTTAGATTGATCAATTTTGGAGAATTGTAATGCAAGGTGGCTGATTTTGGATTGTCAAAAATGAAAGAGACAACAGTGGTATCAGGTGGTATGAGGGGAACACTTCCATGGATAGCACCAGAACTTCTCAACATGAGCAGCAACAAAGTTTCTGCAAAGGTACTACAAATTCATTTCTCATCGCATAATTTGCTTACTTTTTTTTATTCTTTGAGGTTTTATGAAACTTTTTGGAACTTTTTATCATGCAGCAGATTGATGTGTATTCCTTTGGAATTGTGATGTGGGAAATTCTCACTGGCGACGAACCATATGCTAATATGCACTATGCACAAGTTATAGGTATGCCTTATGCAAACAATGCACTTTAAAGTTTAACGATGCCAAAGATCAGATTGATAATCATTTGGGATTTGATTCGTGAAAAGAATACTAAAACATTATCAATCAATCCATATCCAAATTATTGCCACCCTTACACCAGGCCTTGTTCAAATCTGTTCAGATTTGCATTGACTAGAACTCGACGAGCAAACAGTTGCCCCTGTTCCGAGGGTATTGTTGGTGAGCTTGTTGCTCACTGACCTAAAAAAAACAATTACCCCTGATCCATGCTTGTTGTCTAGAAATATTTCATTTGCCAACTGTTGACATGCATGGAATATTTTGATTGTCAGATCTGAACTGACAGATTTTTCTTGTTCACTAAAAAATAACATCATTGTTATATGCAGTTGGGATTTTGAACAACACACTGAGGCCACCAGTACCAAGCTCGTGCGACCCAAATTGGAAGAGATTAATGGAGCAATGTTGGGCAGCCGATCCTGATCAACGGCCTTCCTTCACCGAGATAGCCAGCTGTTTACGATCCATGCTGGAAACTTGCCAGGCTCAACCGACAGTTTGATGCATCACATGTATAAATTAAGTTTGTGTTCTTAATTACCCTAATGGCTAGTTTGATTTCCTTCCATTCCCGGAACTTCATTTGTGTTGGACCCTTGGTTGTTAATTTTCTTGTGCATGAAAATGTATGAATGTGTTGTTTGGAATACTTTTTTTTATTTTTCGTTTTCTGTATTTGGAAGGTTTCACCTTTAATCTGTTACTGCGAGGTGGATATTTGTAGATGATGTTCGAATAATTGTTTGTGAAATTGTGAAGCACCAAAAGTCTGTGTCCCTGACACTTCAAAAGTTAGCGCAAAGATGTGCACAAATTAAAGCATGGTGATAAAAAAATAAAAATATGGAAATTTGCTTTTATCCTCGAACTTAATTTGGAATTGATTTAATTAAGTTTTATTAATAGAAATAAAACGAATTTTGTAAACAAGATACGAAATCGGTAAATCTCGTTTCATAGAGGAGGACGGTTTGGTTTACAATATCCGAGACCCAGAAAAAGAAAAAGAAAATAAAAAATAAAAAAACCTAATCAACCCCGTCCCTTCCGAGTTCCGAACCTTTATTTCATCCCAATTTGTTTGCAATTTATTTTTAATTATTGTATAAAATTCGAATATGTATTTGTAATTTAATTAATTTTATTTAAAGGATTATTAAGTTAATTGAGGCTATGGTACTTGCATAGCACATATTGATTCACACTATGAACTTAAATTTTCAATTTGAAAATCTTAATCGTCGATCCAAAATATTCAACATAGTTTTCACATAAATATGTACTTGTAAACTAAATTTTACATTTTATAAAATACTTCTATTATTTTTTTTAGATGAAAGAAAATCACTTGAACTGGAAATTTTGGACCATCCGAAAACAATAATCTTCTACCCATCTAAAATAATATTAAAAATAATCTAAAAAATATCAAAATTAATCGTCAAAATTTTGAAAAAAAAAACATTTATCCGTAATACAGATAATCCGCATTATAGTACTATAGCCTCACTCTTTACGGATTAATTAAAAAATAGGAATAAACAAAAATATTCAACTGAAACAAAGAACAGGGGTTTTGAATTTTATTTACCGACACAAGGAGCATCCACTATATCTAGAATCCATATCTTCTGCATTAACGCAACTTTTGAGTTAAATGGTTTTGACCGTCCGATTACATCTACGGTTCAGATTTAATTATCCTCCTGCCAGAAGACCTCGTCCAAATTTGACCCTTTCCCAATTGGCAGGGACAAGGAACAAATTGAGCGGAAAAGATTTTAACAGAGTAGTTTTAGCTTCATGCAGTGCATGAACTATAGAATCAAAACAGCATTGCATAAGATTCATGAGCTGCATGAAGCCACAACTACGCTGTTAATATCTTTACACCAAATTGAGTTTAATTCAATTGGACTGGGACTTGTCCAAATTAGTAGAAAGAGAAGGAAAAGCAACAGTCAGAATGGGCAAAGGATCGGGCAACCAAATGATTGAACTCATATCACTGCAGTTGGGCTCCACAGATTCAAATGGGTAGCTGACCGTTAAGAATACACTACACTGTTAAATGACCCTTAGGCTATCAATTTTTTACTTATGTTTAGCTAGTGACTCTGGTAATTAGTTCAGCTAGGAAGGTTATTTCTTATTTTCTAGTAATGTTAGTTAGGTAGTTTATCTTATTGCAATGTAATGTAATGTTCAAATTTCAATAAAATATACCTACGGGTTTCACTCAAAAAAAAAATTTGTATAAAATCGGATATAAAATAACTAAGCAATTTCTTGGGTTTACCCATTCCATTTTCTACTGCTCTTATTTACTGTTAACTGTATGCCATATTCGATTTGTTTATTAAATTGATTCATTTAGTTCGTCTCTTTGCTTCAACTCTGTTTCTTTCATCTTGCTTTAGCTGAGGGTTGTTACATTCTCCGTCTTCCTCCTCGCCTTACTCCGGATTCTATCTGTGCCGTCGGATCAGCCATCTAATCCCCATCCCATGGAATGTGTATCCTCTGCATTAACTCAAAAGGGAATTTTTTGTGTTAATGAATCTCAACCGTCTGATTTTAAATGGAGCCAATCCGATCCCTACTTATGATATAGAGGGCCGTTTAATATTAGTGCAGATCTAGTATGCACGAATTTTAAAATAAATCGGATGGTCAAGATTCATTAATTCAAAAGATTCCCTTTTGAGTTAATGCTGATTCCATCCCGTGGCGGGGCCCACGTGCTGCTTCGCGTTCTGGCTTCACGGGCTCGACGATTCGGGCACAGGCAACAAGCGAATAAGAAGGTTTTCCCCTGACTCTGCGTTTAACCTCACCAAATCTATACCTAATGCACGGACCCATCTCTTGCAACTAACCCTACTTGCTACACTTTTGCATTTTAGGCCTTCCTTTTGTTTTTCTGCTCTTTTCTCTTTTGATTGTCCTTTTTTTTTTTTCCTCTTTCGTATACACCACATGGAGTAATCCCGAACCAAGTTCAGCTTTCAATATTTGTTATTGGTACTTAATGATTAAAAATATAGTTCTATTGGTGATTGATTTTTACTAACTAGATATATATTTTCTAATGATATAACAATTTTTATATGAGAAAAATATTATTTTGTCCACCGTAATAATTGACTATTCTCTATATATGTGTATTTTATGTTATAATGAAAAAATATTTAAAAAATGTTAATATCATAACAATATTTAAATTAGATGTCTGGATTATATCCGAATTCGTATTTGTATATATTTAGTATCCGATTTGTATTTGTATATGTTTAATATCTGATCTGTATCAGTATCCGTTTAATATCTGCAAAAAAAGCAAATAGGAATAATCGAGAATAATCAGTTATAATCGGATATAATCAATCAATTAATCGGAAAAATCTTTGACAGTTTGATCACTGTCACTGACTCGACCGATTAATCGACCTAAATAGTTTTTTTTTACAACACTGAATTTTACCACTATCTGATTTGTTTGCACCCCTGTATATATCACTCTAAGCAATTATTATAGGACTTGATCATTTCTAATAATTGACTATTTTCCTTTGATGTGCGGATTACATCTTTGTTAAAAGATTTGTCTTGTATTCTCTTAGTCGTTGATGAATCTCAAACAACAGATCCAATATTTCTACTTCTTCTTCGATATATAATTATTATTGGATATTATTGTCGGTCGTTTCTATAGTCATGCTTAAGAAACAATAATTCCGTATTATCTTGGTTGTGGTTTTATATCTTAGACGATAAAAATGAAACATGTGTAAGGACAATGTTTCTTTGATCCAGATAACTCTATGTTAATTTCATTTATTTTAATTAATTACTTCTAACTATACGAATTAATTTTTTAATTTTTACCCCAACTATATAAAATTACATATTTATGAAAGTTTTCTTAGTATATAGTTCCAATTCTAACAAATTTGAATATGTTTCACCCTTAACAAACTAAATTGGTACAAGGTTCTTGCTTTATATATATAGAGTTCATGCATGGTTGACAGAACAATCATGAATCGGAAACTTCTTCTTTCAAATCTGAACCTTATGCAGGTACATTTTGTCAAATGTAAACTCCTCATAAATTTATTCTAACCGTATCATCAATTTATTCTTATCTCTTGTCCAACTGTTCCAGGCATACAGGCATATCAGACTCATAGGTGTTGTAGATACAACTGTTTTCATGTAAACTTTTATTTTATGCTTTCCTATCTCTATTATGCATGTACTGGATATTGTAAGTTCAACTTCAGATCAATGAAAGCCTAAGGGCAATTTCAACCAAAAAAACAAACAAATTAAAGCAATATTGTTTAAACTATCAAAGGGTTAGTTAAAGTATTGAATTTATGAGCTTGTGTTGAGATTGTTATCTAAAGCACGGTTTGATTGAACTAATTATTAACAGCAACTACAGGAAGACCCTTAAGAAGGGTCATTTTCAAGGACCTAAATTGTAATTATCGCGTCATCGCTTTTAAGATCTGGAAAAATTACAGTGAAGCTATTTGACAACTATAGCTAATTATTTAGAACTCTAATTAGCTAATTATTATTTTTTTCAATTTTTTTTGTATTATGTATAAAAGATTCCCGATCTTCCCGCCTTTTGGGGCCCGGGTACTTCTATATTTTATAGTAAAATGTCATGAAAACTGTAAATTAATCACCATTCTTAATATGAACATTTTATATAATTAACCTTCGTTATATGTCTGATTCCCATAATTCGAAAATCTAACTCTACTCCTAACTCTAATCATTTACAAATAAAGTATTTGACTGACTTCACAATCATAGCTACTGCTATCTACATTTAGGATAACTTGGAGTGGAAAAAATTGCTTAATTTATTTAGTTACTGGTATATGAGTGACACTTAGTATAAAGAAAAGAGTTCAATCAGATTTCATGACTTCGCTCCAAGTTTCCAACATTATTCTTCTAGTATATTCCAAGTTAAAAGATTCAGCTCCAGTATATTGACAATATTACAAGGGAACATTTCCATTCCCAGAACTTCAATTTAGTTGTGATTCTTTAAAATGGATGTCTGTGTTCCGGAAATAAATGGAGGCCATCGCCCATCGCACAAATTGTAAATACTAAACATGTTCAAGGAACAAACTGAAAATTGGCCAATGCGGAGCCCAGAAACCACTTCACAAAATTCTCCCAATTTTGTATATGCACGTAAAGGAACATCCACGACAGCTGTATACTCCAGAGTCTAACTAACTGAAACTGAAGCCACGTGTCGCAATAGGTTGTACAACATGTGTTAAGTTCATCCCCCTTCTCTCTCTATAGATATATTCATATACACCTGGTCTATTTGAAAATTAAATCTCTCTGTTTTCCCTCGTCTCATTTTTAAGGCCCTTCCTCTGCACTGCTCACTTGGCAGAAAAACTAAAAGAACTCCAAAACCAACAAAGAAGCGAAACAAGAAAAACAAGAAATCTTAAAAAGAAGCAAGATGTACTTCAGACCACAGTATGGTAATGGCAAGGATGTTGGCTCGAAGACACAGAAAGGGAGGTGGGTATTCCTCCGAAAACTATTCTCCAGCCTGGCCATCCAAGTGCTGCTCACAGTTGTGATGGCGTCGTTTGTCATGTTTCTTCGGTCGGTTGTTAATCTTGCTAATTTAGCTAGTAATTTGTCACATCTTATTATTAATTACATTGCTAAATATTGTTTGTAATTTCACAATACCTTAAAAGCTGTACTGATGTAGCTGATTACATTGTAGAGATAGAGATGTGGTTCAAAGTTTTCAGCTATTAACATGCTGGTTTTGACAGGAATTAAGTTTCTCAGTGTGAATTGTGATTCTGCATGGGAGATAACATTTGAATCCGTGACTCTAACATCGGCCGTGGTCGTAAGCCTACTGTGTACACATTTTGGGCCAAAAAGCATGCTCGCAATTTCTGGTGTATGGAAGCACAATTTTTTTTGGCTGGTGTTATTACCCTCGTGGTTATTCTTCTTATTCAGGTTAGTACCATATACATTCACCATAATATAGTTTACTTTTTCGATTAAGGATTCGTAACACCAACGATACCAGAACTAGTGTCGATACATCACAATGTAATACCAATCACATATCACGCTAATGTTTACCAGTACTATGGAGCTTTTCACTTCAATGGTTTCCTTTTTATATGTAGACTATCTTCCCGGTTGGAACGGTATCGATCATTGTATGTGGTGGCCTGGCATTTCTGATCTTCTGTGACTACATAATATACGGCACCGATAATTTGATCTGGAGGTAATCCAAAGAGGCATCACTGCTCAGAGGTGTCGTAGATACAAATTAAAGCATTGTTGTTAAAACTGAGGAGTTAGTTGATGTATTGAATCCTTGACCTTGTATTGATATTGTATTCTAAAGCATGGTTTGATTGAATTTATAATTGACAGCAAGTTCGAAGAAAACAATTTCTTCAATGTGCATTTCTTAAGGAAGCCATGGAAAACCTGCATCTAAACCAAATTAGTTTTGATCAATATATATAGAAGTATAATTTTGTATGCTTTAATTTTTTGGTTTTGTTAAGATAGTATGCTTTAATTGACTTAAAATATTGGAATATACGTATATTTATGACACAGATTTATAAGATAGGAGGTAGAGTGGAAAAAACATGCCATGTCGTGTCGTTACTAACACACCATGACTTTGATCCCATGCCATGTTGTGCCGTATCGTGTTGTGCCGTGCCATGCCATCTCGGGACTAAAATATTATGAGGTGGTCACGGCACGCGAATGGTCATGCCAAATGAGTCACGCCGTGCTCAAACGTGTTTCGTGTGCCAATTTAATTATAATTTAAGTTAGTTTATTCAAGATTCATCATTTAATCAATATCTAATGGTCATAATTACACGTCTCACATAACTACGTGGCTAGATTTTTCATGTGATGTGATGTGCTATACGAAAGTTTCAAAAGATAGTCACGGCACGGAACATGCGAATCACGATACGTAACTGACATACGTAGTGTGTCATTTCATGACGAAGCCATTTTTCCATGACGGTGCCATTTTTGTCACACCCCAAACCAGAAATTCTGGATTAAGGTGTGATTAACCTCGCCTCGTGCTTAATTAATCATTAAGCACGCAAGGCTAATCATAAATAATAAATCAAACAGCAGCGGAAGCAAAATAATATAATATCAAGCATCAGTCACATAACAAATAAATAAACATACACATGCATAACATATAATTCGATCCATCTCGGATCCAAATAACACCATCTATAGAAGGGGATACATGATCTATCGAGCCCGTATATATAACACATGAAATACAAGACTCGTAAATCTAATCAAAAGCCTAACCCTAGCTAGGTCAAGTGGTGTGGCCCTCGGGGACAGCTCCTGACATCTCATGCTACGGACCGCCAGAACCTGTACCTAAAACCCACGAAACAACTTGTGGGTGAGCGACGAATCGCCCAGTATGTGACCCAGAATTATCCCCTCAGGGATCCTCTACGGTCAAAGCACTTCTATTTATATAATGAATGCAATTGAAAATATGCACATGTGTGAACCTATATTAATATATAATATAACTTGTAATACTTTTGAATGATATCATGATGTGATTATTTTATTATGCCAACATGCGGAATAAACCCAAAATAAAATCAAGGTATAATATCGGATATAAATCAAATCGGAATCCAGTACTCATTGCACTGTGTGCTCAAATACAATAATAATAATAATATGGATAAAGTAAATCACCCCGTGCTGTGCCAATAGTATCAAAAGAATCGAATAATATAATCCAAGGACTGTGATCAGAGTGCAATGATACACGTTGCCTAATGACATCGAGCATTGCTCCACAAGAACAGCACACTAGCTGATGGTTATACTTTTATCAAAAAGAATATGAATAATATAATCCAAGGACTGTGATCAGAGTGCAATGATACATGATGCCTAGTGACATCGCGCATTGCTCTACAAGAACAACACACTAGCCGATGGTTATATCAAAATCCGGTGTGTCATCTCGCCTAACGATTCATCACCCAAACATATCCAATAGGAGAAATCATACAATGCAAGTCGTAAAAAGTTAATCTCTTCCCTCATGAGCAGGAGAGAACTCTACCGTCCGACCAGACCAATAGGATCAGGGGCTCGTCGACCCCGTGCATCAAGGCTCGTCGACCTTATGCACTTGCACATCATTCCTCAAGGCCTGCATTGGACTTGGTAAGAGTACGCCCACGAAAGAAAATAATTCAGATATCCCACACCTGAGGGGCTGGAGTCTCTGTCGCTAAAAATCAGCGTGCTCCGCGTATGCTCCGATCTGCGGGCCAATCGGATCAGCCCCCGGGTCGGACTCGTACCCTATTTAGGTAATCAGCATAACAACCCCTAGACTTTCAAATAATCGCAAAATGGTCCCTGTCAGTTCAAAGATCTAGTACACACATAAATTCAGCACATTACCAGTGGTATCACTGGGCCAGTACCTACTGGTACCAGCATCACATACACAACAACAAGCACCACCAGTATCACATTCTCAACACAAATTAGCAAAACAGAACAGATCAGGCCAAGCATCAACAGAACCAGCAAAACAGAACAGATCATGCCAGCATCAACAAAACCAGCAAAACAGAACAGATCAGGCCAAGCAACAATCAGGGTCAGCAAAACAGCAGAGACCAAGCCAAACAACAACATAACCAACAAAATAGAAACAAGCCACAGGTTAGATCAGAATAGGCACGCCAGCAACCAGCGAACCAGAAACAGCTAACAGGTCAAGCAAACTAGCACAACAGAACAGGCAAGGCCACAACAAAACCAGAGGCAAAGCCTCCAGCCACACACAATTTGCGCAAGGCACAGGTCAAGGCAACAGAGCAAAGAAAACACAGCCATGGCAACAAGTCGGATAGCACGGCAACGCAGCCAACGCATCGGCTTGCCGGGAAAATCAACAACTCGAGCAAGTCACAAAATAGGTAAGGTGCTAAGAATTACCCGATTAGAGCTAGCACCAAGGAGAACAACAACACGGCCGTCAGAGATCAACACCAGAATAGAACAAAGCCAGCACCAGAACAGAACAGAACGGCACCAAGCAAGCACCGAGACAGCACAAAGCCAATACCAGAACAACTCACAAGAAACCCTAGATTTTTAGGGTTTCGGATTTGTTCGCGTGAAAGCGCAACGCAAGTTTCGGTACGCTTGGGAGCGTACATTTTAAAACCGCGGTTACACCTTCCGATTAGGGTTGCAAGTGCACAACCCTATCAAGGAGTATAATCGGGTATCGATCCATAGGGACGGTTCCTTTATCTAGATATTTACTTATCTCGACTAAAGACTAGAAGTGAGAAAGAGGGAGTTTTGGTACTTAGTTTTCCTAAAGAATCAACTCAAGCAATCAAACAATGTAACAGAATAGTAAATGTGCAAGGAAAGGTATAAACTGTGTTTTGATTTGGGATAAAAGATGTTTCAAGGGTTTCAGACTTCATCTCTGATTTGCCTCTAGTGGTACGGGTCTTACCAAGTTGGTATGGCTAGGCTGCACCAACCTGGTCCAACCAACCCGAGTGGGGCTTGGTACGGGTAGGCCGCACCACTCTTGTAAGACCCGTACTGATGTACCAGTACAGAGCTTACAAGTTCGAGTTGATGCATTTCTTGCTGGTACCTCGTATTAAACTCTTCAGAAAGGTTCAATTGACCATACCTAAGGTTCCTAAACCTCAACTCTCGTTTGTTGGTTCAAGATCTAGGTTTTGGAGTCAATTCTTCACCTTCTAGGGTTTCTAAACCTCAACTCTCGTGTTTTGGTCCAGGTCCTCTAGTTGATTGATTGGAGATCTAAGGTATCCTCTAATCTGTCAATTAGGGGAGAATTCAACCTTTCGGTTTCAATTCGAACAAGTCTACCTAAAGGGATTGGTTTGGTTGAGAAAAGGCAATGGTCACATGACCTTGTTAGGGTTGATCTACCACTATAGGCACACCATATGCAATCACAAAAAGACAAAGCAATCAAGACAAGCAGATACACAATCAATTCAATCAAAAGAGTTCATACAAGATCCAAATCAAGAAAATCCATCTACAAACCCTAGAAACAATGATCTACTACTCACAAGTCATGGATCTGTCCAGAAATACAAGTAAAGAGATAAAGAGAGGCATGATAGAACTAGATCGAAAATCGGATGTGGAGAAGAGGTTGATCCGTCGATTTTTGTCTCTTCCTCTTCCTTCTTCTTCTCTCCTTGCTCCTTTGCTCTCTTTCTCCCTTTTCTCTGAGCTCTCAATCTGGAATGGAATGGAATCCCCCGAAAATGGAGAGATCCCTCGCTTTAAATAGCCTCTGCCAAGATTTGAATTCTGTCAGGCGGCATCTATGTACGGCCCGTACCAAAGTGGTACGGCTAGGCCGTACAAGATGGAAGGGAGGCTAGATCGGCTAAGCCTGGTAAGGGCCGTACCAAGTCTGGTAAGGGCCGTACCAAGCCTAGTAAGGGCCGTACCAGAGAGTCCAAAAATGCTGTTTCTTCGTGTATTTTGCTCCAATCCTGCAGAAAACAAACAAACTCTCAGCAGTACCAAATTCTAAGGATATATCAATGAAATGCACGTGATTTTGACAATTTAGAACGTGAATTTGGTACGAAATCAAGTCAAATATAGGCTAAATATGCGAGGTATCAGGATTCTCAACAGATCAGAGGGAAAAGAGCAAGAACAGAGAGAAACAAGCAAAAACCTCAACGCATGAGAGAGAACCAGAAAAACCAAAGGGAGGTAGAGGGGGTTTATATACCCGGAAAAACGAGAGACCACACGCAATAGACAGTACGGCCATCTGAAAATGGAAAAGTAGCGACGACTCTCGCCGTTTCGTAATAAATTCGCCCGGGGCGTGGGCGCTCTGACATCGGACGGGACAACGCGAGAGAGAGCGGGAAAAGGATCCAAGTTCCTTCTCCTTGAAGGAAAGGAAAAGAAAAGAGGGCACAGGGGTGGGGTCATGAAACCAGTGGGAGGACGGGAGGTGGGGCTAGGTTTGGTAGGGAGAGAAGAGAGACAGAGAGGCATCACCTCCGTCTTGCGCGGACATGAGAGGAAGGAAAGAGGGAAAGAAAGGGGGCTGTGGGGTCCCTTGTCGGTGAAACACGGAGGAAAGAGAAAGGAGAGAAATGGAGGCAAGAGTGATATGTGCATGGACCCGAAATTTTCATTCAATTTGATTAGATCTTAGTTTCAATTGGATTCAAAAACAAGGCATGAGATGAAGTCAAGATTCATGCTAGATTTAATCCAAAGATCCAAACGAATTCAGAATTTCAATATGAATTTATTTAATTCAACATCAAAGGTTTAGATAACTTCAAGAGCCGTGCTATGAGGAGATCCAAGGGTTACAACAATCTAACAATAAAATGGGGTTTCTAATGAATATGATTTGATATAATAATTGGATTCTAACAAAAATTGGCTTGGAAACTTTCGTTATAATATTCATTTATGCATATAAAAATCTAATTTGGCTATATAATTTATTATGAACGAGATTTGTAGCTTTTATAATTTTATTTGAGTGAAAATTCATATCCTTGTACATTTAATTAAATCTTGATTGATTTATTTATTTACACAATCTTTTTGTTTATTTTCAAAGTTTCATAAATTATATATATATATCGAGATTTCTAATTTATATTTTAATTTGATAATAAATAATTTCTAAATGACCGTTGGTTTAATAAAATAAAATAACTTATTTGGGTGAAACTTTTAGATTAGTATAATTAATCATGTCTTAAATTTATGGGATATAACAATTTTTCTCTCTAATAGGAGATCCATGACAATCACACTTTGCTTTTCTGTGAATTGATCTTCCATTCTTCATTTTTTTTTTTTTTTGACATTAGTCTGTAGGTACACACACTCTAAATCCTGCTAGCCAGAATCGAACCTAAGAACCCCACATGAGAGCATATGCCTCAGCCACTGTGCTACACAGTGCTTGGCCTTCCATTCTTCATTAATATGTGTACATAATAGTAACTAGTAATACTACTTAACACTTTTATACTCCTTAATCCTTAAGGTGTGGTAAATGTACTAAATGGTGAGGTGTTACCGAGAGATCTCTGTCTTGCATTTTTTTTGCACTTCATGTTGAATCGCAGCTAGTTAATACGTAGGAGATGACTTTCTGTCTTTACTAAATTAAGTTAATTTAAGTAAGAGTAGTCTATTTACAAAATCATAATTATGAAGTAATTCCAGAAGAAAAAAAGAAAATTTAAGTGATATTGAAACTAATGATTAGGAATTAACACGGGAATTAGCTGGATTTCAGAACTAACATAAACTATTTCAGTATTAAAACATATACATATACAGTTGTACTCTTCTATTTTCAAATATGTTATCAAAAATATCCACAAAATTAGCTTAATTTCAGCACAGTGGAACACTTAAAAATTAAGTGTTGTCACTTAAGAAAAATAGAGATAGAGACAGGGAGAGGATTTCAACCGAATTGAACTCCAGTTTATATTTTTGATCGGGTTGACCCGTAAAAACAAGGAAGTGAAGACCGCTATGTTTTATGCTTATCTGTTGCGCTTTACTGCACATATTTTTAACAGGGATTACAAGGTTCAGCACATGGTAATATATAATTAATGGCGTCGAGTACTCTGATGTGCAATCAGAGAGTAGAACAATGAACTACAATAATATATAAGTGTATGTGAGGATAAAAGTACTTAATTATGTTGGTTTTTTATCGTTGCAGATATTTTTGTTGATAATGATGATATTTTAAAAAATAATAATTTTTGTCGGTTTTTTTTCAACAATAATTTTTTTTTTTACCATCACAAGTACCTCCAAATTCTTGTAGAAGTATGTCTCCGGAATCCATCAACAGCATGACACATTTGTCCAACTAATATACTCCTGGCTAGCCTGGTTAGGGGTGTTCATTGGATCCAGTTTAACTGAATTTAAACCAAACTGAATTAGATTGGATTAAATTAATGGTTCGATCTTTTTGGTTTAATTTCTAGAATTGATTTAAAATATTTATTTGGTTCGATTGGAAAAGTTTCAAAACCGTTTATACTGAACTGGTCGTACTTGGTTCAATTTATTTTTTAATACCCACACTGACCCCCAGCCTGGATTCTTATCAAATGAACCAGCTTTATTCTTTAATTTGTATTTAAATATTTTGTTATGAACGATTGTTTTTTTTTTTTTTTTGGCATGTATTGTGTACAATTTTATCTTTTTTTATGCATGTTTGAGGATCCACAAAAAAATAGGTTAGGACTCAGGTGGACCATAATGTTTTACGGAATTTTTTATTTATAAAAATTATTATTAAATAATAAAGTAAAACCAAAAACGTACCAGAGCTTTTTTTTATGTGGATCCGAAAAAAAATTCAGATTCAAATATTGGATTTGAAAAACATAATTGTATTCAGAGTTTTTTTATAGTACATATGAAATCATCAGGCCTAGTATCTACATGAAAAATTCAAAATGGATAAATTTGCACATACAATGAAGGCTGTTGTAATTAGCTCTATAAAGTATTTCAGTCGAAACCTTCGACTTTCTCCAAAAATAATGCTCCAAATATCTAAAAAATAAATTACTAGTATTGTGTTTGTGTATTGCAATGAAAATATATTATAAGAAAATAAAATAAAAGATTTATTTAAAACAACATGTTTTCATATAAAAATAGAGACTAAATGATAAATAACATATTCAATGACACGCAAATATTATTTTTTAAATGACATATGTATGTTTTTATCTCTTATATATTTTCATAAAAAAAATCTCATTCAAAATGACAAATTAAATTATCTAAATGATATATAAAAAAAAAAGAAATGAAGACATAACCAATCAATTATTAATCAATATATAAAATCCATAAATGGCATTTAAAAAATAGAAAGAAATCATGACCAATCACAAAGATTATACAATTTGCATATGGAGAGTGCTATATATACTGGGGACATCTTTTCTAATTTTGAGAGTTAAGAGAAACTTTTTGTATAAATACCGATTTTATCCGTTCACTTTCTCTCTCTAATTCAATTAATAAAAGAATTAATAAAGGAAATATAAAAAAGTTCTATTTTCTTTCTCGAAGTGATTGGTGCATGTTGCTATTCTATCTTCATACATATTCTTACCGTATCTGTTGCTATGCTATCTTATTAATATCCCAGTATGAAACTCAACCATACAAAAGTTCACGCCAATTGATCCAAAATATTGCATACTACGAGACTACAAGTTAATAGAAAGTAGTGTTTGAACAGTCAAATTAAAATATACAAAGATTAAAAAAAAAACAGCTAATTGATGTGCTAAATTATATGCAACATATTTTAAACAACCGTTCAACTTAAAAATTTAAATAAACATATTTTGAACACCTGTTAATTATCGTTAATTCAGTCTTACAGTCCAAGCATCAATAAATAATGACAATGTTACACTTGAATAAACTTGAACAAAAATATTTTGAACAACCGTTCAGCTTAAAAAAAATAGAAAGAGAATAAAAATATGGCGTAACAAAGAAACGCTATTCTCGTCTTCAAATAAACTAATTATTTTGTGCATTTTCTTATCCAACATTCTTAGGGCTGTTCTTTAGGATGCAATTCTTTTATTTTACCAAACTTGTGAAATCCACAATTTATTGCACAGGTCACATGAAAATCAATAAGCGTATATGTTCGCACAAAAGCGTGTACACGAAGTTTCAGGTATAGCTAGTTGTACCCTTTTAAACTGTGATTGAGCTTTCGTATTAGGTTGCAAGTGCACAACCTCTATCCAATAGTACAATCAGGTATCGATCCTCAGGGACGGGACAATTCAACTCTAGATTTTTACTTATCCTAGTTAGGTACTAGAAGTGAAAAGTTTGGTTTGAATTCGTTTTAAATTCCTAAATTCAAGAATAGAATATAACATAAAATAAATGTTTATTTTAATTGATTTAAAATGAAGTTTGCAGGGTTTCAGATTTCATCCTCAACCTTGCCTCTCTGGACCCTCACCCGACTCGCATCATCTCTGATGCGACCCTAGTGATGCGACCAGCATGGTCTCCCATGCGACTCGCATGGCCTTCAAGTAAATGCAGCATTGAACATGTTTCTGAGTTATTCACTTGTGTAAGGATCTACTGACCGTACCTAAGATTCCTGAGCCTTAACTCTCGTTTATTAGCACCAGAAACCTAGTAAGGAATTGCAATTTCACCTTCTTAGATCTACCACCTCAAACTTTCGTTTACTAGTGTTCAATCTAAGTTATTTGTTCGGTTTGCTAAGGTATCTACTATCTCTTAATAGGTGGAAATCTCACCTTTCGGTTCAATTGATCTATCTTTTCAGATCTTTGATCTACCTCAAATACTTGATTAAATTGCAAGAAAGATCAAGGTCAAGATATTAGAAGAGATGCAAGAAACATTCAACAATAGACAACAAGATTCAATAAAACAATCACAATCAAGCAATGAAAGAATAATACTCAATCAAATGAACACAAGAACAATTCAAATTCAGATCCAATACATACAATCAAAGCTTTAGACTATATCCTAACCCTAGAAACAAGAAATCTACTCAAACGACATGACAAAAGAAGAGAGAAGAGAAGAGATCATGATAGAACCCAATGTAGCAATCTAGCAAGGATCTTCCCTTCTTTCTTGATCAACACTCCAATTCTTGAGGTTTTGAATCCTCAAAAACGGAACTCTCCCTCTGGTCACAGAGGTGGTCTATTTATAGACCTCTTCAAACGGTTGCTTCAATTCTGGGTCCTTATTGGGCCTTTATTGTCTGCTCTGGAAGCTCGCGATGCGACCAGCATCGACTCTGATGAGGGTCGCATCAGATGTGGTGAGGGTCGCATCAGATGTGATGAGGGTTGCATGCAGAGTCTCAGAATTCAGTAACTTCCCTGATTTCGCCCGTTTTCTGCAAAATAAGAATGAAATCGCAGCAGTACCATATTCTATGGATATTCAATGTAAAATACACGATTTGGTGGTTTTAAAACGCAGATTTTGGTATAGGAATTTGTCGGAACAATAGATCAAATATGGAGATATCAGTATACTAAAATAAATTGTACAAATTAATTATATATATATATATATAGCCATCAAACCAATCGAACCCAAACTTTTGAATCACAATTTTGTTTATTATAACATGCTTAACAAAAACACTGAATAGGCAATCCAGCTTTCATCATTCTTTTGTAAGATTTAAATAAATTTAATTGTTTTCTCTTATGTACAACTTACATGTATTAATTAATCTAGGCACCTTTGGAATTAAAAAGATGTGAGTATTAAAAAGTAAGGATAAATTGGGTATTGAAGAGAAAAATATTCTCTCAGTTCTCAAAATTATAAAAGATGCACTTAGTTTAGCGCTTCCCTTTGCATATGGCAAATACATGTCTAATTAAATTTAGACTTTTATATGCAAAAAAAATGAAAAAGATGCGTATAATCACAAAAGACAAATTATTTGATTTGATGACTAATATTCAATATTAAATTGTATTTTTTAATAATAGCCGTTGGTGGATCAAGACATATATGTGCTTCATATAAGAATTGAGCTAAAAAGTAATCATCTGTTTAAAATATTACCCCAAACGTTTTTACTAAAAATAAACAATTACACAAATTTTGAAAGTGGGATGAAAATCAATCATCTTTCTGTTTTTCCTACTATTTATACTCTTTGTTAGTAGCTAAGTTACAAAATCAAGGCTAATGCTTAAAATTGTTGAGGTCATAATTTCTTTCATCTTCATGACAATAAAATAGGTAGTATAACCTAAAAAATGTGCAATTTTTTTTAAATAAGAGATTTAAAAAGTCCGTTTCATTAATATGAAACCAGTTCTTACAACTACATTAAAAGTCTGAGAAACTATCTCAAAAACAAAAGGATAGCACACATGTCCACTAATAATACATGTTTAATACAAAACAAGACTGAAAGAGTCAAACATTATAATATAATAGCTACTAATAAAGACTACTACTATATTTGTTCCTATCAAATTGTGACAGTGTCATCTTTCTTCTGATTGACCTCGCCGAGAGGATCCAGCTCTCCACCGTGTATAACGGGAGAGTATCCTCTGCGGAGCTTTTAATCTGGTTCGTTCGTTTTGATCAGACGGACTATATCAGAGGGACTCAAATTTTGAGATTTGATATGATCTGTCTGATTAAAACAAACACACCAGATTAAAAGCTCCACATAGCTCCGCAGAGAATAGCATTCCCGTGTATAACACCATGTGATAATCCTCCTCAGGTGGTAATATCTGCAATAGGATCTCATCCAGCTCCTCAGACAATCATAGCAATGTGGATGTCTTAAACTTGTTTAAAGGATTACCTATCCAATATGTTACCAAGAAGATAATCAGTAAAATTGTTGTTTTAAAGAACTTTTGTTACAGATTTGAAATAGATTTGACTTCTTGTTATTTATCTGATGGTAGTGTATAAGAAAAGTTGACCATATCCTTAATTGAGGTTTAAAGAATATGCAATTTGGAATTCTTAAAACAAATACTCTCATCCCCATTTTTGAGAGGGTTTTTCTTTCTTTTGGATTTTATGGGTAGTTTTAAAGGCCGCAAATGAATCAATCTGAATTGAACTTAACTCAATTCGAGTTCGAACCAATTTCAAACCGAGTTGGTTTGATTTGAAGCATGGTTTCAAAGTGAAAAGAAGAGTTAGAGTTCAATTCGGTGCGATTTAAACTAGTTCAATTTGATTCTTTAATAGTTTAATTTAAGACGAATTAGAGGAGAATCAGAAGGGTTGGAGGTTTTAGGCCAAGCCAGACCAATTTTGAACTGAAACAAGCTCAGTTCAAGTTCAAGTTCGAACCAATTTCGAATATAATTGGTTTGATTTGTTTCAAAACAAACTTCAATTGAACGAGTTAATTGCAAAGAAAAATTGAATCAAACTTAATCAAATCACGAGCTATGACCTTTTTTTAGCCAAGTAATTTATACAATGTTCAATATTTGCAATGATTTATCGATGTGTTTTGCGATTGTTAAGCGAGATCTTGCCGGCTTTCTTAAAAAAGTTTTTTTTTTTTTCTAATTGTTCTTACAACAGGTTATTTAATTGCTTATAAATAGTTATTTTTTAAAAGATGTTATATATTCGAGGGATAATCGAGTAAGAACTAAGAACTTGATGACATTATTTTCAGTACCAAATATCTAAGTTGCATTTGAAAATCAGCAAAATTTGCAATTTATCTTAAAAAAAAACAATAATAGTACGAACCAATGAAAAGTCAGCGATCTTTAAAACATGCTTAATCTGCAACTGGCGCATGATGGTGCACGGTGTTCCACCAATTGAAGAAGCGAGGAATAAGTTACCGGGACAGGATAAATCATACTCCAGGCGCAGCTAATTTTTTTGTGCGCTCTTCGCATGCTTTCATCCCATGAACAGAACAGGAGGGAATAATTATAATCGAGAAGAAAAAAGGGAGAGAATAATTTTTTGTGATGATTTTTTAATTATCGAAGGCTTTGCTTTCATGCGGCGCCAAAAAATTCTATCTACTGTCCCAC
The DNA here is from genome assembly GCA_033356055.1 of Carex pumila. NCBI lineage: Eukaryota > Viridiplantae > Streptophyta > Magnoliopsida > Poales > Cyperaceae > Carex > Carex pumila. Next base: position 31,083 of record JARJHM010000888.1, read on the forward strand.
GGTCCATGGATAGAATCGAGCAACCCGAGAAAAAGAAAAGAAAAAGAAAGAAAAAATAAAGCGGAGAAACCCACATCTAACAGCCAAATCCGTGAGAAGGAAAAGAATAAAAACAAAAATAAAAACAAAAGTAAAAAGGAAACCTGTTGGGGTTTATTGGGTCCTATTTTTTTCCGAAGCATTAATTAATTAAGCCTAATAAAGAAACGAGTTGTTACTATGAAACCTCGTTCGACAAGGGATGAGATATTAGGGTTTGATTTACAGCTCTTCCGTTGATTGACTCGAACCTCCTTTTCTCGCTCTTCCAATTTTGTTTCTTTTCAGAAATTTCTCTTATTGAGGTGTTGCTTCGTCGATTTCTCACCTGCGTGGGTAAAGATCTTGTCGACTCCGTTTGATTTTGTGAGATTACTCTATTTTCTTCTGTGGGTGGTATGATTTGCTGCAAATTTATCGAATTCAGCCGATTGAAGAGCTGAACTTGTGCGGAGATTTAGGTTTCCAGTTCTATTGGACGAATTTAGATTTGGAAACTTGAGATTTGGGGACGCGACGATGTCTCAAGCTCAGCGACCGAATTGTAAACTCCTTGCTGTTTTATGCGGCGAATTTTCGGACAATAATACACAAACGAAAAGCCTGAAGAAATGCAACGGTTTTCCTTTGCCAGAGCTCATCTCCACGGGCCGCCTTGAGGTTGATTTTTTTTTTTTTCCTTTCCTTTTTCCATTCTGTATAAGTGTTCTGAAGTAGAGATCAGCTTGGTACTGGTAAATCACCGCCCATAAGTTAATAGCTGTACGCCTGTACTTCAATTTTTCTTGTTATTTTTTTCATTTGTACCCTTATTTACATTAGACCTGAAGCTCCACTATGACGGTAACAGTGGAAACCAAACATATGATGAAACCTTGGGGCATATCCGATATTTTGATCATAGGGGTGACAATTTTCTCAAAATTTGATCTTTTTTCTTCAATTAGGTTAATGTTCTTGTAAACCCAACATTGGATAAGTTCAGAGAGGCTCAAAAGATGATTACCCCGAGTTTATTATACTTTAGAGGGCAGCAATCTGAGACTGAAGAAGAAATTGGGCCACTGATATGGGGCTCTGTTGATCTGTCAGAGCCTCAAATGCTTAGTTCCCTCATTGGCCCCTCGTTACCGACAATTGTAAGTGTTACTTTTGGTTCCCAGAATCCTCCTTTTTGATTAAAAATGCCAAAATATGAATTAAGATGTTTATTTTGTTGTGTTTGGGTATTTGTTGAAGTTAATGTGAAATTTGTTGCAGGTTTATTTGGAGGTACCAAGTGGCGACAGAATAGCACAGGCTCTCCGTACCAAGGTGAATAAATACTTGGGAATTGTTTATCTGTTAGTAAATTGATGGTTTTTTTTTTTTTTTGGTATTTGGTGGATTAGGATTTGTTATTGGGCATGTAAATCAATTTTGGCTTAGTCCAGACTTGGCTGTTCTGAATCTTCTAATAATTTTTACCCTTTATTTATATTTTAATTTGTTTGTTTGCTTGCTTATTTGTTTCTCTTTATTGACTTGTTTGTCTCTTAATAGGGGGTGCCGTATGTTATATATTGGAAGAATCCGTTTTCCTTCTACTCCGCTTCTCAGTTTCGACAAGCCTTGTTCTCTGTAGTACAAAGGTAAGATAACACATGCACCCACCCTACATTTTTTCTAGAGAGAGAGTCTTGACTATTTTCTGTTTTTACTCATAAGAGATCACAAAGATCAGAATGTTCCAATGCCTAGAAAACAAGAAAGGTCTTATATTCCAGAACAAAATCACGAGTACCACTTATATGTAATCCCTCTTCTTTAAGAAACTGATTCAATACCATACCTGCTCTTGGTTTTCTCTGTTTATAATATGTGCAATTGAATGGATGACATTGGACGGTCCCTGCTAGATCTGGGTTGTTCATTGATTGAATGATCCAGATAAAAATGTACTGTAAAAAATGTCCGTACCTGTCTTTTCTGACCGATTTCAGTGGTAGAAGTTCACGCTTGATTTGGACAATTTTTATCTGAAATGGATGGTGCAGATCTGTAGGGACCAGATTTCTGTAATACTGAAAAGTAACCAAACCCCAAGAAAGGAGGGGTAATTAAAACCACGAGCTACTTTTGTATTCTCTTTTGCACTGTAAAGTTTTATAAGGATAAACAATAAATAAATTTCAATTATACCGTCCCCTGATTTCTTTTATATATCAATTCTTTTCCTGTAGTTCAATTAGTCATACATGGGATGCTTTCCAACTTGCACATGCATCGTTTCGGTTGTTTTGTGTGAGAAACAATTATGTACTGCCATTTAATACCCAACAAAAAGCTAGCGGCAAGCTCGGGCCTCGCTTGTCGGGGGATGCCCCCAAGATTAATATTCCAAAAGAAGTTGCCACTGATGAAAAAGAGGATATGGAAACTCCTGATGCTTTTCCTGCCATAAAGGTGTATAATGATAATGTTGATGTGAGATTCCTCATTTGCGGTCTTCCTTGCACCTTGGTAAGTAATAATATATTTAAGATGGCACCTTTTTTTTTTTAACAATAAACTTGTGTCAACTGCAGAACTCACTTTTAGTTTAAATTAATGTTGGATAAGATGACTGTTAGAGTGTACGTTTCTATTTTTGGAGAGGACCCTGTTAATTCCAGTATCCATGTCTTTCTAGATGCCTTCTGGGCGAATTGTACCTACAGCTTTCTGTAGAGAAGCTGGAACCATTACCACCCATGCTAGGCCTCAGAATATTGTTCATAATATATGCAATTTTAAATGCTAATATACAGAACTATCTGAATTTAATTTTAGGACGCTTGCCTATTGGGCTCATTGGAAGATGGCCTTAATGCTCTGGTGAACATTGAAGTGAGTATATTTTTCTTTCTTTTTTGTCCCTTTTTGCTTGTTGATAGTATTATACTGCTAATGGGTTTGCTTGCTTTGATTTCAGATTCGTGGTAGTAAGCTTCAGAACCGAGTGAGGTGCATTACATTACTCTGATATTTTTATTATTCTGTAATATTTTTATTGCATGTTAATTAACATGAGATTTTTCTGACAGTGCGGCACCACCTCCCCTCGAAGAGGGTGCCTTGTCACGTGGTGTGGTGACTATGAGGTGTGATTTGACTACTTCTAGCTCAGCCCACATCTCTATACTAGTTTCTGGTGGCCCCCACACTTGCTTTGACGACCAGCTGCTAGAAAGCCATATCAAAGATGAATTAATAGAGAAGAGCCAACTAGTACATACCATGACAAGTCATGACGAGGCCAAACTTAGTTCGTCAGAGCCGATCAGATCCACTTCAGTTGCTTGCGGAGCCTCCACTTTTCAAGTCTGGATGAAGGTTCCCTCTTGGGCTGTTCAGGTATACATCTCTCTCACTTTGATGTTTGTTTGTTTGTTGGTTTGGTAGGTGAAACTAAAAATCAGTGCCTGACTTTACTTGGAAAACAGAATGTTGAAGACACCTAATCTATTCATTAAAAGGCCAATGAAGTTCCATACCGAATGTTTTGTACAGGGAAAGATTGAGATTGCGCATTGGGCTTTTGATGTACTTCGTATGTCTAATGAGGCAGTTGGTTTTGTTATGGGTGTACTGTTATCGAATTATTTATTGGTCTATGTGTTTCTTTTTCTTAGTTTGCTCACTCATGTCTCTTGATAGCACACCTTTTTGATATAAATTCTGCTTCTGTAATTTACAGATATTACGCCATTTGGCACATGAGCCAACACACCACACCTTGGTTGCACTTGGCATAGCTTCCATTCAAGGCATCTCAGTCGCAGCATTTGAAAAGCAAGACTCTGATCGACTCCTCTTCTTTTGTAGACAGAACAAAACAAAAGGCCAAGGTGAAAACACCTTTATCTCCACTCCTCCTACCTTGTCAGCCCCACTCGTCAGAAAACGTGCCCAGCCTGGCCTTGACTCTGAGGCCGGTCCTCCTTATAAGCGGTTGAAATTCAGCTCGCTAAGACCAATCCCACACTCACGAAAACAGAGGATGGTGCCGTTTGTTGGAGTTCGTGAGACAGAGATGCTTCATGATTTAGCTTCAACCCACACTGAGGTGGCTAATCCGGGTCCTGTGAACCATGAGCCTGTCCATATCAACCCGGTGCGTCCAAGAAAACCAACTTCCACCTCTTTGCATGCAAGGGATATTACATCTTTGAACTCGATGCCAGTTAAGAAGCACCAATGTGAGAGGAGCCCTATCAGAGCTTGTTCAGAGGTTTTTTTTTTTTTTTGTTTTTTCTGATCACATGCTTTTAATATTTTTAAATTTGGTTCATGCACTTTTCTTTGCTTAGATTTTGTACGTGGAAAGATGGGAGTAGTTTATAAGCAAGTCACAAAAATTAAAAGAAAAATATACTTCAGAATAATCATTTGAAATAAAGGTCCTCTTCTAAATTATGTTTTCTGCTGTATTTGTGTGCTTTAGGAGGAATTTTTGAAGGATGTGATGGATTTTCTTGTTCTAAGGGGACATAGCCGGCTGGTCCCACAGGGAGGTGTGTCAGAGTTCCCTGATGTTATACTCAATGCAAAGCGTCTCGACCTCTTCAATTTGTACAAAGAGGTTTTATTCTTTTCATTACTTTTTGTAAGCTTAATTTAATGCCACATTTATGGCAGTTTGAATGACATGGTAGGACTTGATTAAATATGGATAAGTATCTTTTTTAGGTTGTTTCCAGAGGAGGGTTTTTTGTGGGGAATGGAATAAATTGGAAAGGTCAGGTGTTCTCCAAGATGCGAAATCATACAGCCTCTAATAAAATGACGGTAATACCCTTTTAATTTGATCTTTTGTAGAATTTAGAATATACATATAATCTGACATTTACTATTGGCATATGCTTTCATAGAGCACTAATTTGATTAGTTGTACATTTCAAACTTCTAAATTTTTTGTCAACTATTTTAGGGGGTAGGAAATACACTTAAGAGACACTACCAGACATACCTATTGGAATATGAGATGGCACATGATGATGTGGATGGGGAGTGTTGTCTCCTTTGTCATAGGTTATTTCTTCTCTTATTTGTTACAATAAATGCCTATTAAATATAAGGCTGTTATATTAACAGTCTTTCTTGCATTCTACAGTAGTGCACCTGGAGATTGGGTAAATTGCGGCTTGTGTGGTGAATGGGCCCACTTTGGTTGTGACCGGCGGCAAGGTCTCGGTGCATTTAAGGTTAGTATCAACTTATAACATATGTCATTTCTGTTTTCTCTTTTATTGCACTTGTTGTTGTTTGTTTTGTTTTTTTTTTTTTTTTTTTTTTGTTATACAAGAGTTGAGTGTGTTTACTATGTGGGGATATATGATGTTAAACTACTCTATCAAATTTAGGATTATGCTAAAACTGACGGACTGGAGTATATATGCCCGCAATGTAGTCTGACGAATTCAAAGAGAAAAGCACAAAAGGTGGCAAATGGATTTTCAAGTCCGGTATTCCTTCCTCAACATGTATAATTTAATTTACTCTTAATTTTGGCCTGTATTTTCATTCAAAAAATAGAAACTCTTAGGCAAAACCCCCAATCAAGTAGGCCGCTTGATATGTAACTAATGTCTTATAATATTCATTTCTATGGTAAGCTAGTACAGGGTTATATTAATTTTATGCAAACCCCCCATCTAGAGTAGTTGATCAAAATTGGGGGATAATCAAAATTATTTGTGCGGAATGAAGTAAGTTGACAAACATGTGCAATTTTCCTTGTGCTTTTTCGTAATCATTGTCTGTGTCATCTACCATAAGCATTGCTTTGAAAATCATCTCGTTTTTTTTTTATATTAATTTTTATTTTTGTGGCACACCTTTGATGCTTTGTGCATGAATTGAGTGTGGAATTGCTAAAGCTAAAAGTAGTGTGATTATTACATTGAATTCTAGTATCTCATTGTTGGTGAGATTGAAAGCAATATATATCTGGACAGTTAGGGGGGCATGGGCAATGCCTCATCTCTAACAGCCATGCTACTATGTACAGTAGCGAATTTACTTTCAAATGAGATTCACTATTTAATTTTGGCAAATGCAATATCATCGAAAGTTAAATTCAATCAATTTCTTCTCAATTTTTCTTGTAATAGTTTGTCAAATTCAAGGTTGTAAGTTGTACTTTTTTTTCAGAAAAGTTTTATTGGCCTCTGTGAACACCAAAAGAATGGAAATTTTTTTATTTACTATCTTTGAAAAAAAAAAATCATTGAACCATTTTTTTTTTAATTAATTTTACCAGGTTCGCAGGTTTCAACTGCGGAACCAAATTAATGAACTTTAGTGCCATTTTTAATGCATTGCTGGTTTCGCAGATTAAAATTGCGGAATCGAACTGCAGTTTTAATCTACGAACCTAGTAAATTTGAAACAATTTCAAAAGAATGGTTATTTGGTTTATCTATTTTTAAAGATGGTAAGAAAATAATTCAGCCAAAAGAAATTTTACAGAGTTATTTAGATCAGTTAGTTTTAGTTGATTTAAACTTTTTATTTGAGGAACCTTTTAGAAACAAATAATTATGACAAATCTGTGTACATTGCAACTTTATTATGAACACTTTCCGATGTTAAAATTGCCTTTTCTATATTCTTTTTGGTAGACAAAATAGGTTTAGTGGTAAATTTTACACTTCCAGCCTTCCAGGGTCCGGAGGTGAAATGCAAGGAAACTAGAATCTATTGGCGCAATATTCGAGCACCAATACTTGTTGCCAACAAGTTTAATTCTTACGTTGGTATGTTGAAGCAATAATATATTTAGATTTTTTTAGTGGCAATTTAGTACTGGATTCTCTTTTCTTACCAAATTGTACCTGAAATTTGATTCGCCTCAATTCCCTACGGGAGAAGTTCACTTTATTAAGAAATGTAAATGCCAGTGGGAATCTCAATCTCCAGTTGTGCCTTCCCCTTTCCATATAATAAAAGAGAAGTTTGCATAAAGACTTTACGTGGAGCAACAAATCTCAGATGTTTGCACGAATCTTAAGACATAAGTCACTGTTCGATGTGTGCTACAGTGTTATCTAATACAACACTAAATGCATCCCTAAGGACCCTAACCTTGCAAAAACACCATATACAATAAACAAATATTCAAAAATAAAATACAAATAAAAATGTGCCTCTTTCACTATTACATTCACGTGTATTGATTCATTTATAGTCCAATCAAGCAACAAATTAATAATGAATTACAATAAGTAATATTCTAGCTAAAATAAGATTAGAGTCTTCTAACTTTTAATATTCACAAAGAATATAGCAATATGCTTAAACACTAAAAAAATAAGACTGTTTTTAAGAAACTTTATAAGTTTCAATTACGAGAAGGCAGACTACTTTTTTTCTTATATTTTGTGAGAATGATCAGAAAGCTTACTTGCAGTTATATTAAGTTATTAATAATTTCTAATTCCGACACATCTCGATCTGTTGGCCTATACTAAAAACAAATGATTAAAAAAAAACAGAATCAATCTAGAATAAGCTACATTAAATATGAAAAATTCAATGCTTATTAGTGTACTTTGCCTTGTAACTGATAATTTACATTATCTTGCTTGTCCTCAACAAATTACCTATTGTGATTTTGACATTTTGTACGTCATGAGACTCGAATGGTTACTAATGGAGAGGAGATAGAAATTCATACTGGTGATCTCCCTCTCCACTTCAATTAATAATATTATTTTCCAAACACAAAAGTCTTTGCATATGATATGATATGGAATCAATCTGTCAATGGACTACCGAATCCGCATCTTCAGAGTATCTGATCAGAATTTGAACCAATCCGGTATGAAATGAAATGCACGAGACTCTTTAATATTCGTGTCAAAACATATCAGACGGTCTGACTCTAAAATCAAATTGTTGGAAAGTCGAAAAGACAATTAGACCAGCAGGCACGAAAAACCAAGCATCCTTACCAATATTTATACATGTTTTGTTTAAAAAACCGTGTAGAACTAGGTCTCTTTATTTGTTTTAACCGTGTTAGATTTGAGTATTTTAATTTTTCATCAATTCTTTTATCAAATTTAATTATGTCAAAAGTAGAATACGCAAGGTTTCATTTATATATGTTTTATCTCCTTAGATATATTTTTATAGATTACAACATTTTTCAAACAAATCAATTTATCATTTCTTATGGCTTCTGATGATCAACCTAAGCCTTTAACTTATTTGCTATGAGAAGAACGTACCGATTGGGTAGTATGGCCAGATGAAATATGGGTGGAAGTCGAAATCCCTGAATTCCCTACAGGATTATAGAAATATGTGTTTGGATATTTGAACAAAGCATACACGGATTCTAAACTATTAACTGTGTATGGAGGGCTCAAGTCGTACACGGTTAGGTTTTAACAAACTGTGTATAAATAATAGTGACTTCTGGACACGGTCTGACTTTCAGACTGTGTGTGTATGTGGGAGCTTTTTTTCGCCCGACCACCTCCTCTCATTATACACTGTTAATTTGAGATTTTTTTACATCCGTATATAATATGTCATGTATGGTCACATTTTATGTACTAGTGTCAGGTGATATGAATTTATGGGCTACCTCCCCTTCTCTCCGAGTTGAGTTCAATCAGATCCCATGAGCTAACTGTATTTATTAGTTTGTTTATAATTGAATCAGATAAAAAAATCAAACTTAATTGAAATTAATGAGACAGATCATTAGATAAACAAGGAGAGAGACATCTTTAAAATTTGAGTCAAATTATTACAAACAATTAGGATTCTAATTTAAATTTTGATTTACCCCAGCGAATCTGAAATCGAGTTGAGATATCACATCTGGAATATTATCTTATTTATTTCAAAATTCAAACTAACTAAATCTCAAAATTTTCTCTCTATAAATATACAGCACCAATCTATATTCTATACAGATGAGAATGACTACTCACCAGTCACCTCTACTCTCTTCCCTTAATAAAGATGCTATTTATATACTCCATTATTTTCTTACAAGTTAGCATTTTCATAATTTAACATGAATTAGCATATACAAGAATAGGACAATATTCACAAGGGTATATCGATATAAAAGTGTTTTTTCTATTAGTGATGATAATATCTGTGACAGTATATCAACAGTATTCCTTGTGGATATTGTTCTATTCTTGTAGTTATATATACAAAATGTCTATAAATTTAAACATGTATTTTTAAATAAAGGGAAAATAATGTTGCATGGATTATGATTTTCAAAATAAAAAAAATATAAAAATAAGGGAATGACTAACAGTACTCCCCATTTAGTTCCCTATCTGTCTCCTGCACTAAAAGACATAAAAAAGTACAACGGGGACCACTAACTGACGTGCACATACTAATTGCCACCAAAGAGCAAGGTTAACGTGATTTTATTAACAGTCAAAACATATAGCATTCATACTTATTATCTATAATAGTCAAAACTGGAGAGAACCATTAATCTTGGGAACCAATAATGACCAGGAGAACCGCTGACGTCTTGTGACAGCCTAGATTGGGGACCGCAACTGTCTGAAAGTGACATTTACCAAGATTGGGGACCACTACAGCGAATCTATATAGTATTCATATCTAACTAAAAAAATATTTATACATGTTTAAAATAATTTATACAATTCAAAATTCAAAGTCAGATTTACCTCTCTCACCCCACCTCTTCCAAAAAGTATTCATATCTAACATGAAGTATACATATCTAACAAATTAAGTATTCATATATAACTAATAAAGTGTTCATATATTTTACTTTGACAACTTTCGCTGAGCTAACATGAACCCCCTCCAATGGTGCACCACGCTCTCTCGGCCGAATCTCGACAGTGCACCACTGTCTCCTCGCTGGATCTCGACAGTACATCACACTCTCCTCACCAGATCTCGACGGTGCACCCAGGTTAATTAATGCCAATCATCAATAACTACTTTTGTTAGTTAGAACAAGTTGAGCCGAGAAAACTGTTAGAGGACTACTTCTAGAGGGACAATATCTTTATTCTAAAAATAATTTTGAGAAAATTTTGTATCCAAGTAAATATATTAACAAGGTGTACGATACCCATCGTTTAGAATCACTATTTTAATAACTTTAATTCAGTTTGTCTTGCGCGGTTGCACCTTAAAATATACACTTATGCATTGCATAGTATATTACTTTACTCCAAAAAATTCAATAAGCTGACATGGCCAACTAGTAGGTAGGTAGTAACGGGTCACCAAGAAAATCCATCGGAAGGGGGAATATTCACTGCACAAACACGTTCGCACGTGCACCAAAGGACAAGACATACACCTGAGCCCATGTCCAAGAATCCACGTGGAATCCACACGACATATTTTCAAATATTTTTATTTTAGAAATTTAAAAGAAAAATCAAATTATTGGCAAAAGTGAAAAGTTGGATTCCTTAAAAACAAATTGCTCGGACTCAATAAATAATATATATAAAGGCTATCCTACATTGTAATGCATAGATATTTTCGTGTATTGAACTATAAATTATCAGATTTAAAGTCTAAATAACCGATCCAGACCATTCATCTTACTCTCCATATTAATGTGTGTTTGGAAACCAAATTATATATTTTTTGAAATTTTTTTACTATTTATTAAGTCACTTTGAAAATCGTTGATCCAACAGTAACTTTCGATTTTATGTTACCGTTGGATCAACGATTTTCAAAGTGGCTTAATAAATAGTAAAAAAAATTAAAAAAAATGTAAAATTTGGTCTCCAAGCACATATTAATATGGAGAACAAGATGAACAGTTTGGATCAGTTATTTGGACTTTGAATATGGTGATTTATGTCAAATACACGAAAATGCCTATTCATTGTAATGTATGGTAGCCTTACTCTATATATGAGTTGGGCTAATATGACACTAGTGTTATATAAAACTAAATAACACCACATCTTAAACCCTTATATCTGCTTTAAGATCCGTACAAAATGAAGTGCTTGAACAGTAAAAGCAGATTTAAGAGTTTAAGATGTGGTGTTATTTAGTTTTATATAACACTAGTGTCATATTAGCCTAACTCTATATATATATATAGAGAGAGAGAGAGAGAGAGAGATGGGCTATGGTGCATTGCAATGCATAGGCATTTTTGTGCATTGGACATAAATCACCGGATTTAAAGTCCAAATAACCGATCCAAACCATTCATCTTGTTCTCCATATTAATATATGCTTGGAGACCAAATTTTATATTTTTTTGAAATTTTTTTACTATTTATTAAGCCACTTTGAAAATCGCTGATTCAACGGTACCTTTTGATTTTACTATTACCATTGGATTAACGATTTTCAAAGTGGCTTAATAAATACTAAATAGTTTCCAAAAAATGTAAAATTTGGTCTCCAAACACATATTAATATGGAGAACAAGATGAATGGTGTAGATCAGTCATTTGGACTTTGAATTCGGTGATTTATAGTCCAATGCACAAAAATGCCTATGCATTGCAATGCACCATAGCCCATATATATATATATACATATAGAGAGAGAGAGAGAGAGGGGGTTGGTTATGCTACTTCCATAAGCATATGCGGGCTTATGCTTATAACTCGTTTTTGCATTTCCAATGTTCAAATAGTCGATCTGAAGTGCTCAATATGTTCTCCATGTTAATATGTGCTTGGAGATCAAATTTTACATTTTTTTTTTGGAATTTGTTTACTATTTTTTCAGAAATTTTCAAAATAGTATAAAAAAATATGAAAAATTCTGAAAAATAGTATAAAAAATGTATGAAAAACCCTGTTTTGAAAAATTCTAAAAAAATAGTAAAAATTCCAAAAAATTTAAAATTTGGTCTCCAAGCACATATTAACACAGAGAACATGTTGAGCACTTCAGATTGACCATTTAAATATTGAAAATGCAAAAACGAGTTATAAGCATATGCCCACATATGCTTATGGGAGTAGAATAGCCAACCTCTCTCTCTATATATAACATGTAGAGAGAGGTTGGCTATTCTACTTCCATAAGCATACGTGGGTATATGTTTATAACTCGTTTTTGCATTTCCAATGTCTAAATGGTCAATCTGAAGCGCTCAACATGTTCTCCATATTAATATTTGCTTGGAGATCAAATTTTACATTTTTTGAAAATTTTTTACTATTTTTTCAGAATTTTTCAAAACAGTCAAAAAAAATATTAAAAATAATAATAATAAAATATGAAAAGCCCTATTTTGAAAAATTCTGAAAAAGTAGTAAAAAAATTTCAAAAAATGTAAAATTTGGTCTCCAAACACATATTAACATGGAAAACATGTTGAGCACTTCACATCAATCATTTGGACATTGAAAACATAAAAACGAGTTTTTTTTTTTTTTTTGAGAATGAGTTATAAGTATATGCCCACATATACTTACAGAGAATGATTAATGTGCATTCGTATGCATATGGCCTGATATTCATACGGTCCAAATTTAAAATTTCAAAATTCAAAACGTCGATCCGAACCATTCATCTTGTTCTCCATATTAATATGTGCTTAGAGACCAAAATTTATATTTTTATGAATTTGTTTTACTATTTATTAAGCCGCTTTGAAAATTATTGATCCAAAGGTGACTGCTAATTTTACTGTTTTGTTAAGCCACTATTGGATCAACAATTTTCAAAGTGACTTAATAAATAGTAAAAAAATTCAGAAAAATGTAAAATTTGGTCTCCAAGAACATATTAATATGGAGAACAAGATGAACGGTTCGGATCGACGTTTTGGATTTTGAAATTTCAAATTTGGACCATATGCATATGAATGCACATTAGTCACTTTCTCTCTCTATATATATATGGTTCGATTTAAGTAATTTTTGAAAGTTGTAGTGTGTTATTATCACAAAGTTTGAAAAGTATTAGGACTTATTTATTGATTTGGTTTTTGTGAAAGCTGTAAATTTAGTGTATAAATTAATTTACATTTAAATTATAAATGAATGAAACTGAACTAATAATTCTATCCCATTGAGAACAAACTAATAGAGAAACGATGTTTTAGTCTTATTGATTTGTCACACTGTATAATTGTTGGTTTGATAACTGTCAAAATCAGTTGGATTGCACCAAATAGTTTGATTATATTGACTAAACTATTAGTTATATTCCATCCAATTTTCAAGAAAACAATACATCTTACTTTTAATAATTTAAATTTTAGTTTCTAAACATAAAAAATATTCACAAAAGTAACATAATATATAGCAGACATCAACAGAGGTGAAACTAGGGGGTGCAAGTGGGAGCAAGCACCCCCATAAAATAAGAAATTTTAAATAAGTCAATTGTATGGAGCCAAATCACGTGGCACCCTCAAACTTATCAAATAAACTAATCTTGGTTCCGTCTCTGGACATTAGTACTTACCAATGGTATGTATATATTTTTCTTTTTTAGAGGACTTGGGGTGTTTTTCAGCTTACTTATAAATTTGATGAGCTCAACTTAAAAATCTATTGAATTGTTTTTTTTATGATGAATTTAAATCATTGAAATATATCTACTTCATGTGTAATCCATTTACATCTAATATTTAGAAATTTTTGACAAACACTATAAAAAAATAAAGAAAAATCCATTAAAATTAATTTATAAATTTTTTTTGACTACTTGACTTTATACTAAAACAATTCAAAAACTTATAAATTTAACATATAAACTGATTACTCGTAAATCAGTTTCAATAGTTTAAATTTATCATTAAATTGAATGTGTTTCATTTTGAAATTAAGTTTGATGAGCTGAAGAATATTCTAATTGTACTTCATATTCGTAATCCTTAATTTATAATTTTTTTTAGAATTTATAATAGACAATAGACACTTGCCTTTCTAGGCAGTCCCAACCAATCTCTAACCCCAACAAACGCCATTAAACATGGCCTTGTTGTTGGAAGTCAATTGGTTACCGATCTCATTGAAAACATTTTTATCCCATTGGTATATTTTATAGGGAAAATGTAATGTTCTTCATGTTACAGTTCCTCAAAAATTTTCGTGTATATAAGGCTTTCTTTTTTAACTTAGTTCTGATGCATTTTTAACTATCACAACTACCATAATTTCAACTGCTATAATTTTAAGTACACTGTATATGTTTACAGAATTATATGTGTATGTTTATAGGATAATATGTGTATGTTTACAGAATAATATGTGTATGTTTACATAATATTATGTGTATGTTCATAGAAAGTGGTCTCCAACAGCTGTCACGCGTTTTTATATTTACAGAATTTGTTGAATTAGTTTACATGATTTAGTATTGATATTTATAGAATTTAGTATTGATGTTTATATAATTAATTGAAAATTTTTGGAAATTTTTTAGAGACTGGAGTTGAGAGACTGTTAGCTGCTTTCTATTTTATAAATTGCGTGACGTAATATACTTGTCGGGTTCTGATCGGTTTATGCATCTTCTCGGTTTGCGCCTCCACTTGGATCTGACGTTACACTCGTCTCCTAAGTTTTCTAGTACCAATTGCTTATTGTAAATTGAAATTAATTGGCGAAAGTTAATTGAATCATTCCTCTCCATTTCTATGCTAGCAGGAGGACATGAACGGTATTGGTAGGTAAAAATTTTATTAGATGTAGATAAAATTTTTACTTGTATGATTAACAGGTTGCGGACTGTCGGAAATTAACAAATTCAATATGTGAGTTGTTCAGGAATTAGAAGAAAAAAAATTCAGAAATAAGTAACAATCTGATTAATAAATATACTTATATCTTATTTTTAAAATTTACGGTTGGCGAGATAGCATGCCAAGTTGGCATGTCAAACATGAAAGACAATTGGAATAAACATATAAGAAAAATATAATATTGTATTAATTTATTTTTCTAATAACTTCTTGTTAGCATGTACGTAGTCGTAGGTTAACATATATTATGTTGATTAATTCTTTCGTACACTATGAAGACATGAATTGTATTGTCAATAGAACTATATTGCAAATGAAACTAGTGCTGTAGTGCAACTTGCCTGACGCAAGCTCGGATGAATTCAGATCCTCCCGGTACCTACAGGGAATCTTTCACAAGTAGTGGATCTGGACCGTTATTTTAACTCGGCACGAATCTCAAAGCTTAATAATACTGTCCCTATGTCAGGTTGAATCTCAAAGTGACTGGCATTTTTTTTTTTGGGTAGAAATTAACAAAAAGAGTACAGCAGTTTTATTATTGATAGAAAAATCGGTACAAATTTTACCGATTCTAAAAATCAAAAGCATTTAGATCAGTAAGAGTTTTATCGATCCTAAATCTTTTTTTAGTTATTTTCATTTGTCAGCGGCTATAGAAGTTGTTACAGACTCATTTGAAGATTTTTCAAGTTGAAGATTAGATAAGTAATTTTTGTACCGATCTAAACAGTGGAATATTATATTTTATTAAAAAAACAATCTTGTTTGTATTGGTAAAAGTATTACAGATGAAAACAATCTTGTTTTTTTTTTTCAATCTAACGCTGAGGATATATCACCGATTAAAATAATCAACCATATTTATAAAATATTATTAAACACGTGGGAAGAGACGGATCACCTCAAACAAAAAAATATTATAAAATATTTATATTGTTTGTAGCTTTCGAATGGGAGAAAAGAAAAAGAGGCAGGAGAAGGGAGGGTCACCCAAGAAAAAAAAATATATTATGTTAGGATCGGTGAAACTCTTATAGATTTAAATACTTTTGATTTTTAGGATTGGTAGAATTTATATCAATCTTTTTATCAATAATAAAGTTGTTGTACTCTTTTTATTTTTCTCTCTACCTTTTTATTAATTTAAAGCAAAAAAAAAATTCCAAGCGATTGGGAGTTAATCACAAACCGTAAAAGCAAGAGAATCTTTTACAATACCTGAGATGATACTTTTCCAACTCAGATGGCAGTGCAATGTAATTGCAATCTCAAGTCATTTTTTTGAATCCATATCCTCTGAGGTAACAAAATATTTTTTTTTAATCACGGCCGTCCGATAGAAATTTGGATCAATCTAGTCTGAAGTAGAAAGCACGGACTCACTTTAACAATCATGCATATTATAATTGGATAGTTCAGATTCAAACAAAAATATTTTGTTACCTCAGGTGATATAAATTCTATCTCTCGAGATTTATTTGTGGCATTTAAAAATATTAAAATTTTAAAATAACATGCTGAGAACTAGTTTTTAGTTTAGCAACAAAGAATACTCTCTGTGTAGTTGGTTGTGAATATTAAATAATCGAGTGACTTGACCTTCAATTTTTACTAAAAAAAAAAAGTAGCATGCTGCTGAAAAACTCTAATTCTAGCAGTAATAGATGAAACATAAATGTTTTCATAAGAAAAAAAAACAATTAAGGTGAAACATAGACTAAATCTGCACTTCACTCAAAATATTGATATTTTTCTCGAAACATTGATGTTTCATTCTAAGTGAAACAAATGCATCTTTGATATAGTTAATTTCGTAAAATTTTACAAAATAAGGGGTATTGAGAAACGGGGAGTGGGTGAACTCCAAGGCGATACGAGGGTTGAAACTCTAGCCGCCTATCCATTTCTCACCTCTCCACCTTCGAGCGTCCAGCTTCGCCAGTACACTCCGCTTCTCTTCTTTCTTTAGCAAACCGACTACTTCAAGTCGGTTTGCTAAATGTTGTGATGTTAGATGTTTTAGATGATGTGTTGTGTTGTTAAATGATTTAGATGATGTGTTGTTTAGACTTGAATATGACGATATTGTGGTAGAGAATTGTAGTTTTATTTTATTTAATGAAAATTATACTTGACGGTCATTATCAAGGTTCAAAAAAATAAATGCATTTTTGATTGAAAATACATACTAAATCTGTGTTTCTACTTTGAATCTGACTTTTTATGTTACTTTAAAAAAAAAAAATGGTACAAATAAAAACTCGGTATTTCCAGCCCATTAAAAGCGAGAACCGGAAAATGGATTGATCGTTAAATTGGAATTAAGAGTTAGCAATTGAAGAAAGAACAAATGTTCTGTTTCTTGTAAGCAAGTAGAAAAAAAAGTTGGTGCATCAAGAAAGACAACAATTGAAATAGAAAATAGTTGCGTACTATATTACATTTTTAGTCAAAAAATAATAATAAAATAGAAATCACAAGACTATGCATATTGCTTTTCTCTTGATCCTGTGGAAGCTTCTTAAGCATAGCAATATACGAATCAAGATAAATTTTGTGTTGAAAATACAAATTGTGGAATTAATAATTTTAGAATTTAAATTACATCAATTAGAAAATTTTAAATACAAAATTATAGAAATTTTATTTTAGTTTTAAAATCATGACCATACTTGTAGAGTTTGTCTTAACCAATCTTTTCTAACTAAAATCAATAATATAAAAAGAAGAAGAAGAAGAAGCTGATAACAGTACCCGCATTGTATCTTAAGAGGGGACCACTGAAAATTACATGTGTAAAAATATTTTTTTGTAGAGATAGCAAAAATTCTACAATTTGAATTTTTTTTTTTTTCTAAAGTATTAATATCTATGCATGGAAGTATTTATGCCTATGTATGAAAGGATTTATAGCTATGAGGTGAACAATTATTTATTGTGCGGGTACTGTAGCGCGAAGATAATAGTACCCGCAGGGGACCACTAAAAATTAAATACAGAAAGACAACTTCCTGCAGGGACTGCAAAATATCCACAATTTTAATTTTTTCCACGTTATTAATACCTACGCAATTTTTTTTTTCAAATGAGATCTATAATGACGTACTTTCAGACTCGTTATCGCACAAGTATTTATATCTCACCATACAAGTATTTATACCTATACTTGCAAGTATTTTTTACTTATGACACTGAAAGTATTAATATCTAAGTATTGAAAATATTTATACTTATACACTGAAGTATTTATATGTACGAGGTCAACTATTTTTGTTAGAGGAAGGCTGACGCAGGGATGATTGGAGAACTCGAAAAGGGATAATCATAACAAGTCACGCATCAAAGTATTAATATTTTTTAAGTGTTAATATCTTATCTTCGAAGTATTTATAACTACGAATGTATACATATCTAAGTATTTTTTTACATATAACACTGAAAGTATTAATATTTAAATACTGAAATTATTTATATCTATGCATTGAAGTATTTATTCATATGAAGTCAACTATTTTTGTTAGAGAAAGATTGACGCGAGAACAAGTGCGGAGATTGTAAAAGGAAAACTATATAATTAGTGGGAATTATAGAGAAATGATACTGCTGGAATTTTAGAATAATAATTAGTGAGGACCATAGTACATTATTCCTCAAAATTACGAGTACTGTGCGGATACAGTAGCGTGAGTACTAAAATAATTATTTAAAAAAATATTGTCATCCATTGAAAGTAGAGCTATGATTGTTTAAAATCTAATTCTTCATGTTTTCTAACTTTCACAATTAAAGTCTATGAGTTGAGTTATATATATCAACAAATTTGTATTTTTCAAACACAAAAATTTCTATTAAATCGTAACTTCACACGTCCAATGTTTGATCCAATAGTCTAGAGTAATTTAAATGAATAAAATATTTTCCCTACTTAGGGTTTGTTTGGTGAGCGAGAAAATAGAAGAAGAGTATAGTGGAATAATTGCCTAATTAGAGTGAGATGAATCAAATTGTAGCAAAGCGAAAAGTAAAATTGAGATTGAAGATTACTATCAATCTCCTTTAAAGACAGTTAAATAACAATACAATTTAGTAATTCAATTTTTAAATAATCGTTAATTATTTTTTAGAAATTAAAGTTTCTAACTTTTACATTTCTGAAATTAATTTTAGAGTTTCTATTATGCCACGTCATTCACAAATTAGAAAGAAAAAAATAATTTGAGTCAATCATTTGGCTAGTATGAAGTTTATAAACAGTTTCTTATTATTAGAGTTTCTAATTTGATGTGTCAATTTCTAATTTAGTTTCAGAGATGTAACATAATTTCTTATTTAGAAACTATGCCGTAAAGTCTATTTTAAAAATTGTTTATAAATTTCATGCTGGTCAAATGATTGGCTCAAATTATTTTTCTTTTTTAATTTTTTGCTGATATGGTTTAATTTCTAAAATTAATTTGAGGGATGTGCGAGTTAAAAATATTAAAGACTTTAATTTCTAAAAAGTGATTAATAATTATTTAAAAATTATTTCAGTTGCTGGGATGTAGATGCTATATAGTTTTAAGATAAAAAAATTATCTTATATTTTTTAAACTAAATTATAAACTGTCATCTTATAATAATAGCAGAGACGTAGATCTCAATTATCTGACTTTCGGACAAGACATAAATTTTTATATTGCAATACTCAATTATCTGACTGACACCTCTAAAAACTTTTTTAAAACTTTGAATAAAATAAATTATAATGAAACTATGCCGCTGGACTGTGACCCCACATTATTTTAACATAGCCGAGGTCCACACACGACAATCTCAGTTCCTATACGGAATTCAAAAAACTGATAGAGACGGAGAAAGGAAGTTTAAAGATCACATTCAAAAATTAAAAGTACGTAAAAATGTTACGAGACGATTGGTTTTGAAGAAATTTCGGATCAAACTCTATATACCAAAAATTTCAGGAAAGTTTCTTCAGTTGTCCGCCAATTTTTTTTTTTTTTTTTAAATACGAGTCGGGAGTGTGCCTATTTTTGAACGCACTTAATTTAATATTTTTTAACATGTGGTTCTTTTAAACACTTAAATAAATAACCTTAATATAAAATTGGTTACCATTAACATATAATTATAAAAAATACGACAGGTAATTATGGTTTTTTTTTAATATATTGAACGAGTTATCTTTAACAGAAAAATATTATTCTTATAAATACGTAGCTAGTTCATTTTTATATTAATTACACCACCTGAGAATTGTAAATTTACAAGTGTTAAACAAAACAGAATTTTTTTAAAAAGAACTAGCTATGTTTATAGCAATAATATTTCTCTTTGAAGTAATTAATTTAATATTAAAAACACAGTCATCCAATCTTTTTTTTTTATTATTACATGTTAAAAGAACTAATATATTGTTAAAAAATAAATTAAATAGTTGCATATACAACTAGGGCTAGTAACGAGCTGGCTCGATCCGAGCTATATCAAACTCATGGCTCATTTGTTTTAGCAATGAGCGAATCATGAGCGAACCAACATTCAGATTTGAGTTGAAAAAGTGGCTCGTGGCTCGCTTATTTTGGCAATGAGCAAACTGAGCCAGTTCGTGAAAGCTCGTAGACCAAAAGTCCAAATGTTTTAGGTTATGTATTATAAAGTCAACTACCATAAATTAAGTTTGCAACTAAATTTATACATACTAAAATACTAAATTTTCAAATTCATACAAACATAGTTCACAAAAGAAATTCATACATACTACATTCACACAAATTCATACTAATTCACAAATTTATACTTGCCAGCTCACGAGTGAGTTATACCCCAGCTCAAACTTGTTAATTATTTATCGAGCTAGTAGTGAGTCAGCTCATTAACAGTTCGGTTCACTAACAAATGAGTTGCTAACAAACAAGTTAGATATGAGTCACAATCGAACCACGAGCTATGAGCTTTTTGGTCACATTACAACACATTCATTAGAAAACAAATTACTGAACTCATCTTAAAAATGAACATTGAATTAATATATAAATGATAGAATCTAACATATTTTTCTAACATGAAAGTCTCCAAAATTTATTTGAACATATAGAAACCAAGATTCTCTCTCAGACTGAATAAACCAAGTCACCAACAGTCAAAGCTCCGCGTTCACTGTCCACCACCCTCTTTCTCCTTCTCCAGGAGGCCCTTAGAAATTTTACTAATTCCAAAACAACACTTTCAATTAACAATTAAACCCTCGTAGTTGCTTCCCACCACCTCTCATCCTTTATATACCTCTGTTCCATCACT
This sequence comes from Carex pumila, assembly GCA_033356055.1. Taxonomy (NCBI): domain Eukaryota; kingdom Viridiplantae; phylum Streptophyta; class Magnoliopsida; order Poales; family Cyperaceae; genus Carex; species Carex pumila. Next base: position 52,156 of record JARJHM010000888.1, read on the forward strand.
AAACAAGGAGATAAAAGGTGCAATATAACTGTATAAGGCAGAGAAAACAAAGAGGCGACTTTTCGGACTGACAAAAGATGTGTGGTGGTGCCATCATCAACGACTTCATCCCTGCGCCAGTTTCCCGCCGTGTCACGGCGGAGCACCTCTGGCCCGACCAGAATAGCGGAAGGAATAAGAAGAATAAGCCTAAAAAAGGGAATAAGAGCAAAGGGGTTGACTATGAGGACGAGTTTGAGGCTGATTTTAGAGAGTTCCATGATTTCGACGACTCCTTTATGGACGACGACTTCGACGAATTTGTAGATGAAGAAGATGAGCTTTTTGAATACGACAGCTCTCTTTTAAAAGGTGAGGTTTTTCCTAATTTTGTGGCCTCTTTCTTTTGTTAACTAGCGAGAAGTGAGAAGAGATTTTTTTTATTAAAAGAAATAGTAAAACAAAGAAGAGACTAGAGAAAGAACAAGTGATAAGTCCTCAAAATCTGATAACAAATCTAAACTATTTTTATTAAAAGAAATAGTAAAACAAAGAAGAGACTAGAGAAAGAACAAGTGATGAGTCCTCAAATCTGATAACAAATCTAAACTATTTTTATTTAAGGGCCATAATTTAAACTGTTGTTATGTCATATCTTCTGATTTTCTTTTGTTTACTTAAGTACAAATTGGTTTATTCTCAGCTGATGCAGAGGGGTTGATCGGCTTGAGATCAGCAGAGCTGTCAGAGAACAGCAAGAAGAGGAAGAATCAGTACAGAGGGATAAGGCAAAGGCCGTGGGGGAAATGGGCTGCTGAAATACGGGACCCACAAAAAGGGGTGCGCGTCTGGCTTGGCACCTTCAACACAGCCGAGGAGGCTGCACGGGCCTATGACGGAGAGGCCCGGCGCATCCGTGGCAACAAGGCCAAGGTCAATTTCCCTGATCCAAGCCGTCGCCGCGCCACCAAGTTCCACGCCAAATCACCATCACGCAAATCCAACTCCACAAGGTTTTCTAAATTTTACAATTATTGTTCACTTTACTGTTGTATTTTAATTGATTGATAGTAAATCAAAACTGAATGTTGTGCTACAATAAAACATATACATGCAATCAAATTCAACAGATGTAGTAAAACTGTTGCACCATAGATCATTCCTTCCCAACAAAATCAGAAAGGAAAACAATATAAAAAGTAAGATTATTACCAAAGTTTCTAATTTATATTTATTTATCATTCCCTGTTATTTTGTTCAGGTCATGTAACAACTCGGACATCACCTTCAACAAACAAATGATACGAAACAAGCCTAATCCTCTTGCACCTTTTTCTCTAAATCAACCTACCGCAACTACGAACTCATCTGACCAGGAAAGCAACTCATTTTCGGAGGAATCAGAAATCAAAACCCCTGAGACCATGTCTGTCATTCTCCCCAAAATAGACCAAGATGAACTTCTTAACTACACATTACCAGTTAAGAAGCAGAAAACTGAATTGGGTGAAGCAGTTGTAACTGAAAACATGGAGGTGAATGTTAACAGGATTTACGAAAAAGATTTTGATCAGTACTTCAATTATCCCAATTTCCTGAATTTTGACGGGAACATGTTCGAGTCAGTTGACGGGATTTTCACCGGTGAGGCAGTTCAGGAATCATTTGGATTGGCCGATCTCTGGAGCTTTGATGACATGCCTGTTCAGGCCAGTTACTGATGAGCCATTGTCAGATTGTGTTATGCTGGTTTTTCTGTAAATAAAGTTGCGTGTGGCTGCCAATTCTTCTTTTGTTTAATTTGATTTTTCTTTTTTGAACTAGTATTTGGTTCGGAGCAGGAGAGATTGGAGTAGTTTAATTCCTTTTGAAATTCCAAAGAGGAATGGTGTTGATCTGATTCCATAACAAGGAAGAGAACAAAGATTATTATTCTCAAATTTGGAATTAACTTTTCATTTTAGTGTTTGAATTAGCAACTAAGAAAGACAATTAAAGGTTTCTTCCTAATTTCTAATCAATTTTGCCGTTGTATAGTTGCCATTTTCATTTTTTTTTTTTTTAGTTAGTATAGCTAACTCTTTCTTTCTTTCATTTTTTTCTGTTGTGACAGGACACGCATGGAAAAGGAAAACCAGGAAATTATCCATTGATTTAAATTTTCAGCTTGTTTGCCTTTTTGAGAAATTTACCTTTTATGTATAAGTGTACTTCAAATCCGTAAATCAACGGTTTGAGTAATTTTGGTCGATATTTATCTTTTATTTTCAAATTTGGGACTCAATCATATAGCAGCTCCACATAGAAATTTTGATTCTTGCATCACTGCATTACTAATATGGTTACAAATTAATCTTGTATTTTTGCATTCATTGGTAATTGCAGCAACTCATAAACTATATATATAATGGGGGTCTAAACTAAGATATTCTCTCATTAGAGTTAGCATCAATTTTAAGGCCCCCACTCAACTACTAAAGAAATTGGCAACTTGCCAACTAATAACAAATAATTCGAATTTAACAGCCTTTTGTTTTATTCATTGGAGGTCTAGATGCACTGCATTGGAGAATCTAAATCTCGTATAGTGCCCCTGATGTAGCCTTTCATGTATAGATTAATTTAGCAGAAAACATATACAGGAACATTTTATTACCATAGGTTATTTAGTAATAAGGGTTGTTATGACTGTACATTACTACATTGTATTAATTTTTCAACAAATCTACATTTTAAATAAAACAAACAAATTTCAAAGTATGAAAACTAACCTTTAGTCTAGTAATAAAGACAATATTCTCCAGTGTGTTATTTATGAATATCAAATAGTTATGTGGTTTGACTTTCAATCTTTACTTAATATCTGTACTAACAATATTTGTACAAAATCAAGAAACTAGAAAAAAAAGTTAACACATTGACTTAGTTACTCACATCGCACTTAACACACCAAGTTTTATTGCACACAAACTTTAAAAAGTTGTACACAACAAATTTGGGATAAATTTTGGGTTATGCTCACATTGCACTTCACGCAAACAAACCTTAATGTTTGAAATTTGGAACTTCTATAAGAAAAATTAGGATTACTTAGAATTTTTTTTTTCTTTTTTATTAAAGAACCACTTTTTATTGAAGGACCACTGTGCTAAGTCTGTAATATTATAATTACTTGAAATTATTTGTAACATCAAAAGAAAATGCTCCGAGAAAAATGAGCTGGCTATTTTCTATTTCAAGTATAGCATCTCAAAAAGAAAATAGAAATATTCAACTGATCATCATATATGTATATTAAACACAATTTTTTTTTTTATCTCAAATAGTTTTAATTAGACTTTCGAATGGAAGAAGAGAGAGATAGATCCTCATATGTAGAGGTGTACAAAAATATTGTCGACTCATCCGACCCGTCTGACCCGTTCGACTCGATCCGTATTTTACCGGGTTGAGGTGTTACTAGGTCGGTTACGGGTTGAATTTTGACAAACCCATTACTCTGAATCGGATCATAAATTTACTCTTAATAATCCGTCTATACCCAGACCCGGTCTCAAATTTACGGCCCGTACCCAATAATTAAAAGCCCCTTTATTTCTACTCCAGAAATATTTAAAGCACCCTTTATTTTCTACCCAATCAGAGGCGAGCTTTTAGGTGTGCATGAGATGTGTTCGATGCAATGCCTAAGCTAGAGAACAAGCTGTCTTGCTCTGGCCTTGAAGAAGGTATTTCATCTTTCTGCCTGCCAGTTGATTATCTAATTGGAGGTTATTATTTGATTAATTTGCTTGAAAATACCTTGGTATTTAGCTTGATGGCTTGCTCCGTTTTGACACCCTCGAGCTCTTATTATCACAGGAATGATGGATAAACTTTTAGCACCGTCAATTTTCCGAAATTATGGATATTATATGCTAAATTATTTCTATTTTATTTATATTTATCACTTTTATTTGTACCTAGATATATAATAGATTTTTAATTAAAATTTTAACCCCTTTAACCAGTCTAACCCGCATAACCTGTATATAAAAAAATATATGGGTTGGATTGGATTATGAGTGGATTAAGTAAATAATTTTTTTAACTAAGTGTAATTGGGTTGGATTCAAATATTAATAAAATATCATCGACCCGCCCGTTGTACACCCCTACTGATATGAATTAAGAAATTACATTATGACCATTATATTTTACAATTTTTGCAAGCATATGTACCTTTAACTTTCGTCATAAAAAAATTACAATGCACTCATTTATTTATATCTTCAGTTCAAATTTTGATGCTCCTTCCCTGATTTATTTTTTCCTTTTTTCTTTTTTTAATTTTTGCTATCTTGAATATATTATTGCCGCATGGAATGGGCTACAAAGAATCCAAGTACCTAAATGGTCAAGTGGAGAGTTTAAAAGGAGGCTAATAAAATAGAAAACCATTACTTCTAATAAACAAATTGTGATAAAAGCCAAAGTCATACGTCTCAATGAATGATCTTTTTTATTTTTTTTATGGGGGAATTTTATGTATATCCCTCAAAAGTTATAATATTACATCTATATCCCTCTAAAATCTATAATTACATATTTATCCTTAAAAATTATAGAAACTCACATATTTGTCCAATCCGGTATATTTAACATTAATTTTCTATTATTTCCATTTTATCCTTCTTTTATTTTCCCTTCTAAGACCAGTGTATTAGAAAACAGTATTAAATTGTACCAGCACCAACACTGAACTGTATTGTACCAGTACTAGCACCAACACTGAACCGTATTATACTAGTACCTTGAATTTTTTTGCTATATTAAACACCTTGATTGCATAAAGAAAAAATAACAGTATATTCCAAAAACAGCGAAATTAGCAATAGATCAAAGGTCCATGAATTTTTTGCCTCTAATTATCTTCTAGATAACCATTGGTTCCTCAGCTCAGTTAGTGAAATAATACCAAAACGTCAATGCACTTTTATTACAGTAATAAAGCTTGCTTAACATTTTGCAGGATACATAATTAGACCCTTAAACAAGTCAAGTTCTAGCCATAATAGTGACAGGTTGGCCAGTAAAGACTCTCTTATATTTTTTTATCTAATTCTATGTGCAATACAATTCATCAAATTGAGCATGGCGGGTGATATATAGTCTAGAGGTAAGAGGCGGGAGGTTTTGACACTACCAAGACACAACAGATTAAAGAGAGAGGGGAAAAAGGGTAGAATGGTCATTACAAGATTAATTAATATTGTAAAATAAATTTTAATGTTTAAAAAATATTATTTAATTATATTTGGAGATATTTGATATATAATATAGTTAGATTGGATAAATATGTGAGTTTTTATAATTTTTAAGGATAAATATGTAATTATAGATTTTAGAGTGATAAATACGTAATATTGAAACTTTTGAGGGATATACATGAAATTCCCCCTTTTTTTATAAACAAAACTATCAATTTCATTATTATTGCATAGTTGCATGTTGAGTAGGATCTAGGTGGCGTTGTCAAATTTGAATGACCTTTTCATATTTTCTCTCCAAGACTCCCAACTTGCATATTAGTTTAGATTAAACTATTAGTGTACAAGTTAACAAATTGCGGACATGAAATGAATTCGATTTTGTTAACTTTACACAATGGGTTGGTGGGTCTAAAAATTCAGGTCAAAGACTCAAAATTATCATCATTTGTGATTCTAAACAAGGGAACCTCATTTAAGTATGCAGATAATCCAGTTGTCATCCGCTCTCTTTAATTTTACTTTAATTAGCTCTTGGATTTTGACCGTTTCAACACGTGTACGCTTCAGATGCTTGGTCTCCGGTCTCCAGGCTTATTTTTTAAAGGGAGAATTTTATTTAGATTTTTTAAAACCTTTGAAATTAGGGGTCTCAATGATATCCTTTTATTTGTTTACCAAATCGGTACTGCATTTAATAAGATAGATATGAATAAGATTTTTATTTCGTAAATTTATCAAGTACAAAGGTACAGGTAGAGGTAAAGATTTTTTTTTTCTCGATATTTAAATGGGTAAGGTTACAAGTAAAATATATTTCTTACTTCTTATCCGATCAAATAATTATAAAATAAATAAAATTATAGAGAGAGAGAGAGAGTATGGCTAAATTGCTACTGGTAGCACTTCGACCTAAGTGCTTACGAGGTTAAATTTTAGTATTTGATATTCAAACAACAAATCCACACCGTTAGATGTTCAATCTATATTAAAATGTGCTTGGAGACCAAATTTTATATTTTTTGAAATTTTTTGACTATTTATTAAGCTGGTTTGAAAACCACTGTTTTTCAATGCTTTAGAAATTTAATAAAAACAACGGTTTTCAAACCAGCTTAATAAATAGTCAAAAAATCCCAAAAAATGAAAAATTTGGTCTCCAAGCACATTTTAATATAAATTGAATATCTTACATTTTAATTTGTTGTTTAAACCTCAAATACTAAAATTTGATCCCGTAAGTACTTAAGTCGAAGTGCTATCGGTAGCAATTTAGCCATGGAATAAATGAGTTGGTGCTCCATGACACTATATTTTTATTTTGAAAATCCAAATGACCAATTCGAACAGCTCAACATGTTCTCCATATTAAAATGTGCTTGGAGACCAAATTTTATATTTTTTTGAAATTTTTTTACTATTTATTAAGCCACTTTGAGAATCGCTAATCCGATGGTCCAGAAATTTTTATTGTTTTTTACTATTCACAACAAAACAACAATTTTCAAAATTGCTTAATAAATAGTAAAAAAATTCCAAAAAACTGTAAGATTTAGTCTCCCAGCACATTTTAATATAGAGATCACATCTAATGGTTTGGATCAGTCGTTTGAATTTTCAAAATAGAAATATGGCATGGAGTACAAACGCGTTTTACTCCATGGCTCACCGTAGAATATATATATATATAGAGAGAGAGAGAGAGAGGGAGGGAGAGAGAGAGAGAGAAAGAGAGAGTGACTAATGTGCATTCGTATGCATATGGCCCGATATGCATACGGTCCAAATTTGAAATTTCAAAATCCAAAACGTCAATCCGAACCATTCATCTTGTTCTCCATATTAATATGTGCTTGGAGACCAAATTTTATATTTTTCCGAATTTTTTTACTATTTATTAAGCCACTTTGAAAATTGTTGATCCACGGTGACTTAACAAAACAATAAAATCAGCAGCTACCGTTGGATTAGCAATTTTCAAAGTGGCTCAATAAATAGTAAACAAATTTAGAAAAATGTAAAATTTGGTCTCCAATGACATATTAATATGGAGAACAAGATGAATGGTTCGGATCGACGTTTTGGATTTTAAAATTTCAAATTTTGGACCGTATGCATATCGGGCTATATGCATACGAATGCACATTAGTCACTCTCTCTATATATATATAGAGAGAGAGAGAGGAGAGAGAGAGGAGTTGGCTACTCTACTTATATAAACATATGAAGATATATCCTTATAAGTCATTTTTGCATTTTCAAAGTCTAAATAGTTGATTTGAAGTACTCAATATGTTGTACATGTTAAAATTTGCTTGGAAACCAAATTTTACATTTTTTTTTTCAAATCACTATTTTTAGGATTTTTTTTTATTATTGTTCAGAATTTTTATAGCATATTGAAACACTGTTTTAAAAAATTCTAAAAAATAGTAAAATATTTCAAAAAAATTAAAATTTGGTCTCCAAATACATCTTAATATGGAGAACATATTGAGCGCTTCAAATCAACTATTTGAACTTTAAAAACACAAAAATCACTTATAAGCATATGCCATCATATGCTTATATAAGTAGAGTAGCCAAGCCCCCCCTCTCTCTCTCTCATATATATATTAATGAGCTTTAAATATTTATTTTTCAACTACTCTAGGTAATTGTTTTATATTTAATTAACCATTAAAACACGTAAATAAATTCTAGCAAATGTCAATAGAATTTAAACCTTTAAGGTACAGATAAGGACAATTTATAATAGGTACGGGTATGAAAATGTCTCCACCCGATCCTTATTGTACCTGTTGAGACACCTATTTGAAATTACATTTTTTTTCTTTCTAAAATTTATGACAACTGTATCCTTTTAAATTTTAAAACTCAAAAATTTATTTAATTTATTGTGATTTCTATTAACAAATTATTTTAGATTTATAAAGTTCTTATTCTATCTTTTATTAAAAAAGATGAAAAATATATATGTAGCTTGTGTAAGATAAATGTTCAGTACTCTAATTGATTGATTATCAAGGACAATTGATTTATTTATCTATTTGTGACACATACACAGTTGCTTTCAAAAATATGCTTATGTACGCATCACAACTATGGAAATTAAACATTTTCTCTCACAAACTAGTGAATTAGAAAACTAAATATTTCTCTTGACAAACTACATATTTATTTTTTAAATAAATGACAAAGATGAAAATTTTACACATTTAAAATGTAATTTAATAGAAAATGTATAAATTGGATAAATTTGTGAGAATTTAAAATTTAGAAGGATAAATATGATATTATAAATTTTAGAAGGAAAGATATGCAATTTCTAGATTTTTTAAGACTATTTAAAATTCTCCTTTTGAAAATGCGGGATAATCGACAACATGGTAACTAAACCTTTGGAACTCAAATACTCCTATGATATGATGTCGCACATGTATTTTATATGCAGGGACTGTTTAATTTCACAAGTCATAAAATATCATTATTTATTTTTATTTTTTTCAGAGAGGAGAATTTCCTTTTGATGTTCCGTGTATCTAAATTTATAAAAAAAAAAAAAAAAAAGGGGGCACTTCTCACCCATCGGTTTGATTATTAGTACCAAGATAGAACAGAATTAGTTACAATGAAATTTGATAGGCGCTTCTAGCCCATTGGGCCTTAAAACAAGACAAAATAACAGTGGCCCATATTGATAAGAACTGTTAGCCCAAAACAATCACCATACCACAAAATTTAAAAAAAAAAAAAAATCGGATTTGACCGAAATTAAATTGCTATATGAACATAGTTTGGTTCGCAGTTCGCACTTATCACGGGGAATTCAATACCAGCTAGGCATTAATCAAGGAACAATTAAGGAACGAAGGTGAATCTTGCAAAGCTCAGTAAAGGGCGATAATGGTGTGGTGACAATGAACAAGATGCTAAAATTTATTAAGCAAATTGGCATACATGCCTTATCCATAGCATCCAATTAGGAAAAGCAACACACAATTAAAGTTCCTGATTTCCCTACAAACCGCCACACCACCCACCATCCAATGAAACCCTAGTCCATAACTACCATCAAAAGCAAACCCTCTTAACTTTCTCTCTTAGCTCAGCAAAGCAAAAGAAAAACAATTTTAAACACATAAATGGTCTTGTTCCTCCCAACTCATTTTGATCAACTAGATGTAGAATCTCCCTCAATTGCCAGAGGAACCGACTTGGCCTGTGCATAAATCATCAAAGGTGTCAGTTCTGAGCATATATTGTCAATGTAGAAAATAATTTCTGGTACGTACCAAATTGCGGTACTTGAGAGCATAGAACATCTCAAGGTAGCGGCGGGTCTCACGTCTGTCGAGGTTGGATACATACTTCCAGAAACCATAGACACCCGCGAGGGTCATCAACCTCTCAGAGTACAACTTCCAGGTGTACCTAATAAATAAGTAGAACAGGCACAAATTAAGATCAAATCTAATGAAGCTTTGTATCAGAGACAGAACCACTATAACAAAGATTACTAAGTGGTACTTGCTAATATGGTTAAATGAGAATAATTCGCAAACAAAGCACCAAAATAAAAAAATTAAAAAAAAAAAAGTATACTTCTCTTCAATACGCTTGATACTGCCCCCGGAGATCTTGGTCCAGTGGGAGGGATCAGTTTTGCACTTCTCGAAGAAATCAACAAGCAGCTCAGCAGCCTTGTCACCCTGGTACGGGTCAATGTGGAAGCCTGACACTCCATGCACAATGATCTCAGCTGGGCCTCCGTATTGAGTGGCAAATGTAGGCAGCCCACATGTCATTGCTTCAACCACTGTCAGACCAAATGCCTCATACATAGCAGGCTGTGTATAAATCAAGTACAGAAAAGTTAACTGTTAGAGAACACCTACATAAATACTTGAAAACATGCAAGTAAAATATGGATACAGCAATGGAAAATTGTGGAGACTAATTCTGTAATTTTATTTTTACATCACTGCAACTTATGGAACACACATGACAAAACAGCCCTCAACATAATTTTAGTAATTTCAAAAATCCCTAATTTCTTACCTGGACAAAAGCACCCTTGGTGTCGCAGATATAACGATAGAGCTCCCCATTGCGCACACGGTTCATCTGGGCAGAGATCCAACGGATATGGCCGCTGAGATTGTACTGCTCAATCAAGCTGTACATCTTCTTGAACTCAGCTTGCTCTTCCTTATCCTTCGACTCCTTCCCGTGGTCACCGCACACAATAACTAGGTTGACCAGCTCCTTCAGTTGAGAATTGCGCCCGTATAACTCCACCAACCCGGTAAGGTTCTTCACCTTGTCAAGCCTTGCCATGGAGAATATTATCGGCTTGTTCCTGTCCTTGAGAACAAACCTACAGAAGCAATAGCATTTGAATAATGATTATTATACAGAAAGATCTGTAGTTGTTAATTGGATGAAACAAAGAATAGCTCGGAATAGCAGCTATTCCTGAGTTCGAATAGCAGCTAACCCGAAATTTCTAAGGAATAGCAGAATAGCAGCTAACCCTAAGCTATTCCTTTCTTGAGAATAGCATTTTTTTTCACCCAAACGTGTTGTGTTGAGAATAGCTCGCCAGGAATAGCAACTATTCCTTGGTTAGAGAACTGATGGATGTCAGGAAACAAGAGGGTACAGTAATATTTTATATTATGTGAGAAACTGAGAACCAAGGACTAAATTGTAAATTCAAGGGCAGTTATTTCTGCTTTTTATTATACCATGTTAGCATGCCTTAAGGCTGAACAGGAGAAATAATAATACAATCTGCTAATTAAATTAAATGTGGATGTAGTTCTGTTCCACATATAACAGATTGAAATCTATCAAGTAGCACTGACTCAATATTATTCTCATACAGTTTTATACTGGTTGAATCTTTTCAGGCATCATGACAAAAGAGAGCACTAAAATATAAGAAAGAAAATTATAATTGAGATAATCCTTCTTACTTGTGCTCATCATTTTCGACAGAGCTGTACAGAAGCTCCTCGATCTCAGGGTGAAGAGAGGTGAGACGCTTGCTTGTCTCAGTATACGGGAAGTAGATGGACATATCGGCACCAGGAGACACAATGTTGAACTTGGGGTCGAAAACGTCAATTCCATGTACCACCCGATACAGCCCCGGCATAGGTGAATGCCATGTGAGACTCATACTGGCCCACTGTATCCTTGCTGAAACATTCAAAAATTATAACAAGAATTAAGGCTGATTAGAGGACAAAAAAACATCATAGTAAGTTAAAAGGGGGTAAGAAAAATGGTTAGATACAACAGTAACCCATAGGCTGTTATATAAAATATAGATAGTACATGATAGCTGTTAAATTCTGTTGTACAGGGGAAAACATGGTCCGAACAAAGAACAAAAATGAACAGGGATAAAATGAGACGCACCTGCCAGCAATTTCTTGGAAAGTGGAAGTGATGATGAAATCAGCATGGTTCATAGCAATGAGATCAGCAGTGAACTGGCATGAGAAATGGTAGTGGTCTTCCAGGTTCTTCCAGTAGAGGTCAGAGTTGGGGTACTTGGTTTTCTCAAGTGCATGGGCAATTGTGCACTAAAAATAAAGAAAGAGCAACAATCTCATTTTACTTATACAAGGAACAGTAGATCATTGTTTAAAAGCAGAAATGACAAAACTGTCCCTGGTTTTGTGTGAATTGATTGATAGTGAGTGTTAAGGAAGCTACAGTAAGCTTCAAAAATATGGAGTGGATGTCGGTATATTTCAAATTTATGCTCAGGTTTGCAGCAAAATTGTCTCCAAGGTTGAAAAAGAAATCTAACCGTGGTCACACCAAGTCTGTGTGCAAGCAGTGAAGCAACAAGATTTCCATCACTGTAGTTTCCCACGATGAGGTCAGGGATGGCCTGCATCTCTCCCGCAATCTCATGAGCAACATCCTGATAGTCGTATTCAAAACTTATTAATACTTCATACATCAAGATATAATATACATAATATAAATCTTACATTGGGTTTGTACCCACTGCAACTAAAATCAGTTTTGTATATCAACACATGAAAGCACATACCACACATTAATCATCAAAGAATAAAAGAAAATGTAAACACTCCTGTAAGAAATGACAGTCTGGTAAATAGCAGCAGAAATTGGTACTATTCATGGCATGCATGCTATCGATTACCAGCATTGCTACATTTAAATTCACAGGGTGTACCATAAGTTTTGAATCAAAGGAATCAACAGTACCTCAGCATAGGTCTCGAGGTAAGGCCACACCTCAAAACGAGAGATCCATTTGCGAACAATGCCCTTCTCTGTTCTGAATGGCACACGAAGGATGTGGGTGTGCTCAGTACCTAGCACCTTCTCTAGACGCTGGCCACATGTCGTGCCATGGGCATCTGGTAGCAATCTGGTGACCTGTAACAATACATGATGTATAGTTATAATTAGTTATAGAGTAAAGCTAATATACACTTAAGTGTACCAATGAACCCATACACTTAACCCTAGGACCATACGATTAGCTTTGAGATTCGTGTATCACGACTTTTAAAGAATCTACACAAATCTCAAAGCTAATCGTACGGTCCTAGGGTTAAGTGTATGGGTTCATTGGTACACTTAAGTGTATATTAGCTTTACTCTTAGTTATAACCTGTGCACATATGGGTTCAGATGATAAGTAAAGCTTTTATATAAGCGATTTAGAGATCTTGAAAGCTTCAAAACATTTTATAGGAAAATATCTTAATCTTGAATTTCTGAAATTCTCTGTACCCTGTTGAAGTTTTAACTCATATTAGATTTTAATGTGCTAAAGCTCAGGTCCTAATATATTTATTTGGCAATAAGCACCATTTCTAATATTTATGATATATTATTTTTCCAATATAGTTGTTGCACCACAGAAAAGAACTCACAAAGCCGTATCCTAAAAACAAGTCAGCTTTTGTGCATTGAACCATTTATGGTATTCCAACATATATTCCAAAGTTTTAAAAAGTTCTCTTAAATTGACAATGTTCGATTATTGGACTTACAATGAGAATACGGGGTGTGATGTTCAGACCCTGCTGCTTGATTTTCAGCAGCATCTCACTCTCCAAGGCACGCACTTGATCCAAAATGTACACAACCTACAAAAACAGAAACCATATTAAAACTACAACAAAAAGCAGCACTAAAAGAAAACATGAGAGTGTTTAATTGACAAAAAAAACGGTTTTGTACCTGCCCACCAGTGTCGGGATATCCCAACACATTAGCCTGGGCGAAGTACCCATGAGGAGAAAGGATAACAACATTAAACACCATTGGAATTGTACCAAGGAACTTCTCCAGGGTTGACGGATCGGGAGCCTCGAGAAGATCCAATAAGAGGTGAATGGTCTCCTTGGTGCGGGCTGCAGTGTCACCCCACCCCTTCTCCAAGCCAAGCTCTTGGAACCTATCATAAAAGGATTTTGTTTTTTTGTTTTTCAATATCATTGTTTTCATTCAGACAAAGTCTAGTGGATTAAAAAATTTAATTCTAAAAGAAATCGTGTGTAACCTGTGTTGGAATTCAGAGTAGGGAGTGTCCACCGGGATGGTTGCCAGATGATCCTCAGATTTTCTAAGTGCGGCCTGGAGAGCGCTGAGGCTGCGGATTCTGTCATTCAGCATCATTGTCTGCAAGAATTTGAAGTGTCAATCAGTGCTCAAAAGAATTGTAGGAGAAATTTTCATTTTATAAATTTGATTAAGAAACATTTTCAAAAAAATAAATTAGATTAAGAAACTACAAGGACAAGAGCACGCACCATGCCCTTGTAATTGTGTGCACGGAGGAAGTTCAGCAAAGGGTACAAGCTCTCCCTGTCATGGAAAAGCTTGGAGGAGAGGTGCCGGTTGAGAAACTGCACACCATTACCAATCGACTTTGAAAGGGATGGTCGTGGGAAAGATGCATTGAATGGCTCAAAATCAAGCTCCAGCACAAAGTTTTCCTTTCTGAAAACATTGATACCACATATAACATGTAAGTTAAGATGACCTATGTTATTTTAGAAAGCACGTTACGGTAAAGCCTTTTAGTGTAGCCGTTGGATTCGAGTTGTAGTCACTGGTCAGAAAGGGATCAAGGTCAGCTTGACTCAGATTGAATTATGAGCTGATTTAACATATCATATCTTTTAATGGGGATCTGGACAACAGCACTGATATCCCAAAACCAAACTAAAATCAGGGATGATAATTATTTTTTTAATGAAATGGACCAATAATTAGTTAATGACATGAAGGACAAGTTTTAAGAAGTGTCTGCTCGCTAACTTCTTGTTTGTTGTAAATACTGCTAAAGCAAAATGAAACAGTCAAATTGAGCACATCAACAAATACTTACTTCTCATCGGCAAGTTGTTCCTTGAATTGCAGGTATTCGGGCACAGATAGCTCTTCCACACCAAGTTCACTGACATTCACTCTCACATACTCCCACACACCCGGCCTCGGCCGAATTGCAAGTGCAACCCATGGAGGGAGCACAATTGCCTCCTGAAGTTCAGAATTTCACAAATTGTTTAAGATAACAACAAAAATTACGCACTAATAGTTCAGCATGCAGACTGATAATTTTATCTTAGCAACATTTATTTTCTATGCAAGTGTACCTGCTCTAAGAAACCCAAAAGAGTTTGAAGGAAGAAAATAATGGGTTATAAAATAGGGTCCGATACCACTAAGAAATTATGAAGAATTTGCCTTTTTTACACCGTATGTCTAAAAATTTTGGGCCTCAAAATAATCAACCTGAGCACCCCGAAGAACATCATCAAAGGCGCTGTCCTTGAGCTTCTCACGATCAGGAATTGCGGTGTTGTACTCGGCTATGATCTGATGTGGTTGTAGCATCCCCCTTCCTTGCTTGACAAGCCTATCAAAGGTTGTAATGAGAAAAATATCACTACAATCAGATCTAATAATTTCAATTGACTGCATGTGAACTAATCATGGTTTTGATGCAGTGTTGGAATTTGGAACTGACTTTAGTGGGTCGATCGAGTTGTTACATTTACCAATTGAACATCCAAACATCAGATCTACCGAGTTAGAACACAACATTAGGTTTAACGAGCAAAATAATTACTGGATTATGCGTAGATCTGTTATACACTAATAGTACAGTAGATTTAGCACAGTAAGTAAAATTTCCACATATGTGCACACATAACCCAGAATAGTAATGCAGATGACAAGAAATTATGATCAAATAACATATCAGCCAAGTGCAAGTACTGAAAACAGCATGCAACAGAGGATTGCATGTAAGATAAGTTGCAATACCTTGAGAAAAGGGCGATTAGCTCATTTGGGTGGGCAGAGAGAGAATCGCCAATTCGCTCCCTGACACTGTGTAGGCGGGTCAACACGCGCTCCCCGGTTGAGTCCCCCATTTGTTATCACTGGAAAAGGAAAATTAAGTTGTTTAAAAAATTTAATAAACCAGACAAGCTATGATTCATGAATTAAGATGTCATTAAACCCTCCTAAAACCCTTACTTAGTAGCCAGAAAAAAACAGAGCTCACAAATTTCTGGTTGGCTGCCAAGGCACTAGATCTAAACCTTAGGCCTTTCACATTTCACTAGAAAAATTATAATTACAAAGATTATACTGTAGAAATTATATTAATTTTTTAAGTATATATAATCACTGTATATTAAGCCATCGTAGTTTCTAATATTACATAAAACCCTCCTAAAGCCCAAAGATTCTTTTTTAATACCCCCCCCCCCCCCCTGCTTTTCTGATTCCATGACATGAACAGAGGAGATAGATATTCCTTAATAAATTAACTAATGACATCTTTGTCACCGACGATATGATTAAAAATAATTAAATCCTGCACCTAATCATCTCTTCTATTTTTCCTATTAATAAATAAAAACACTAAAAACAAGAAGTTAGAATTATTTCCACTCTCTTTACCGAAGCAAAGACTAGAACGGAATAAAGAAAAAGCCTGAACTCTCTTTGCTTTACTTAAAAAAGAAGAAAGAAACAAAATACTTCAATTCTAAAAGCTCTATCTTTTTCCAAGGGGTAACAAAAGCAAGAGGAAGTCAGAATCCCGCTTCCACTCTAGTGGTGACTAGTGAGATTAATGTTGTGCGAGAGAGAAAATAGTAAACCCACCAACTTTAAGCCAGATCCAGCAAAAGGGAGAGAGAGAGAGAGAGAGGAAGAGGCACAAAGCTACTCTTGACTTGGGATTTAAGAAAAGAAAAAGGTTTGATGGATAAACCTCACTCTCAGCTCCCAGTGCCAAGTGCACAGTAGCCGTTACCACCGAAGCACCTCTCACGCTCTCTCGCACACACATACACTGTACGTGTTGTAATACATGTAGGAAAAAACAAGATTTGGCAGAGAGACGGTAGCTTACTCCACTAAGAATTGCAAAGCTGACTTGGAATTTTCTGACCCAAAAAAAAGTTGAGAAATCAATGAAAAAAAAAAATTAAGCTTAGGAACTGTCCTTGGTCCTTAATTTCACACGGATCTAAAGCGTAATTTGAGCAAAAATTTATTGATCTTTGATTTTGTGTTCTGTGCAGTCCAATACGGAGCAAGACTATCACGATTTCTCCAAAACCCAAGATCGGTGCATGCTTTTTGTTACTACAGAAACCTAATACCTCCTCCCATTCCCAAGTCCCAACTGGAATTTTGATAATCGCTTAAACCCAAAACCCAGAGTGCCAGGTGTGCATTCTCCTAATAAGCTATTATTTTGATATTAAACATATGAGCATTATTTATACCTTGAGAAAAAAGAGGAAGAAACAGAGATGGGTGAAACGCAAATAAGGAAAACGAACGGGGTAAACGCAGCTGAGAACGAATTTGTGATTTGAGCACTCCCACTCGACCCCTTTTTATATCGAGAATGTGGGTCCCACCTATTCATTTCTGTGGGCCCCTAGTGGTATTTCTCTCTCCTGCTTCATCCCACTGAGGCACTGACACTGTTGTAAATTATAATATGCGTATAGCATGGAATATATTGGCGTGCAGAGAGGTACTTATTCTTGGGTCCCGTCGATGACAAAGTTAGAAGGATCATATGTATCTGGGTGTGGGACCCGCTAACAGTGAAGTTGTTAAAATTGGTTGTAGGAATTGTTTCACATAAGATCTGATTTCTTTTTTCCAAATAAATTCTTTTTCTCTTGTTTCTGCGTGCTGAAAAATTAAGATGAAGAGGTCTTTGGTCTCGAAAACCGCTGGCGGTAATAATTCTTTTTTATAGGTAAACCTACTTAAATGTGGTCTAATTATAAATGAATGCACTGAAGATGAGCTCGGCTAACAGTAGGGTGTCAATGGTGCCTTTTTAGCCATTTGCCTAATTCGTATCGTATCCGATAAGATAAATACGGGTATATGAGTATGAATAAGATTTTTTTTTATTAATTAAATAAATAAGAATATAGATAATTACTATTTTGTATCCGTTACTCTATAGAATAATTATAAAATCTAAATATATATTCAATTCAATTTCTAATCTACCTAAATATATATTCGTATTTTTGAATTTTTTTTCTTTAATAAAAAATAATTGAGTTGAAATTGATTGCACAATTATTTTTATTTTTTTATTAGAAATACAATTATATATGTGTGAAATGAATGAGTTTTTTATGTTTAATTTGTAAAATATAATAAAACTAATTATTATATTAGCATTATCCGTTATTCACCACTACTGTTTTCGTTACCCGATAATATTAACAAGTAAGGGTAGGAACCGTATGATAGAATGAGATCAATTTTTAATAGGTATGAGTAGGATATGATTAAAGTCAATTTTAATATATATAAATATAAAAATGTCTCTATCCGATTTGTACTGTACCCATTCACACTCCTAACTAACAGGATCCAAAGTTATAAATTGTGCTCAAGAACCCTCTCGTTAAAGCTAAAAAAAGGGACTAAAGGAGAAAACAAAAAGCACATAATTTATCTTACCTACATTATATCTTTAATTGAGAGTTACAAAATTATTAGAGTTGTCTTTTGTTCTTTTTTTTTCTCCTCTGTTATTCTTTAAAATTTACGTTTTTGTAGTAACCGGCTCCGATCAAATTCAGTTAGCTCTTCGTTTCTCTCTCTCTTTTTTTCTTTTTTTCTTCCTTTACATACCTCTTTTTTTAACTAAGTATGGGTTATTACTCGATTATTATTATTTTTTTAGAGAAAAGGTTTATGTCTACTAAGTTTTGTCCACCATTTATCCACAAAGCCTTATCCACTGTCTCTTAACTCATTTTAATAAACCGGTCCCACCTTGGGCTCTCATCTCTGACTATTTAAACCTTCTCTGATTATTCATTTCCTTTTTTGAATCTTTCCTTCCCGATTATTCATTTCCTTTCTTAAGCGATTTTCTTCCTTGCTGAGGCGATTTTCTTCCTTCCCTGATCTGCACGATTTCATTCAAATCAATTTCGCTAGTTCATTCAAATTGATTTCGCTACGTTTTATAGATGGATCGGTGAACGACTTTATAGATGGATCTGGACGATTATAAAAGTTGTTCCTTCCCTGCTCGCTACGTTCCTTCCCTGATCACTACGTTCCTTCCCAGATCGGTGAACGACTTTATAGAAGTTGATTTCCCTGATTGCAATTTATTTCGCCAGAAGTTCTAATCTGTAATCGCTTCCCTTCGTGTCTGCTTATCCTTAGTGGATTTTTGAATAAACAAGGCATTGATTTCAAACTGTTTATCAAAAGGATAGAAGCATGGGTCTACGCTTTGTGAACCACCTGGATCAAGAAAGGTTGAATCAGCCATTTATTTCGCCAATGCCACCTATATCAGAGAAAAGTAAGGAACACAAATTTTATTGTATTAATAAATCTTTTATTTTTTTATTTAATATGTTTATTTTCGACAGTGTCTTCGATTTTTTATACATGATCGCAATGAAACTTTCAATCGTGGAGTGCGATCGAATAGAAGTTTTTGTTGAAGAGCACGGAAAAATTCAAATCTAGTAAATTATTTCTGTTGAATTTGTTGTTTTCGTTGTATGCAGTAACAAATATAGTATTTCAAATGAAATATGGAGGAAAGAGATGATAGAGAGGCGATATGGAGTATTGATATGTTAATTTTACTGTATTGCCCCGTTAATTTTACACTATTCATCTTGCCATTTTATAGTATTCATCTTGTGGAAATCTGAAAGAAATAGATGATAAAGAGGTGATATGGAGTATTAATCTGTTAATTTTATAGTATTGCCTTGTTAATTTTACATTATTCATCTTGTCATTTTACTGTATTCATCTTGTGAAAATCTGAAAGAAAGAGATGATAGAGAGGCGATATGGATCATTGATCTGTTAATTTTATAGTATTGCCCCGTTAATTTTACAGTATTCATCTTGCCATTTTACAGTATTCATCTTGTGGAAATCTGGAAGAAATAAATGATAAAGAGGTGATATGGAGTATTAATCTGTTAATTTTACAGTATTGTCTTGTTAATTTTACAGTATTCATCTTGTCATTTTACAGTATTCATCTTGTGAAAATCTGGAAGAAAGAGATGATAGAGAGGCGATATGGAGTATTGATCTGTTAATTTTATAGTATTGCCCCGTTAATTTTACAATATTCATTTTGTTATTTTACAGTATTCATCTTGTAAAAATCTGGAGGAAAGAGATGATAGAAAGGCGATATGGACTATTGATTTGTTAATTTTACAGTATTTATCTTGTAATTTTACAGTATTCATCTTGTAATTTTACAGTATTCATCTTGTGAAAATCTGGAAGAAAGAGATGATAGAGAGGCTTCTTACTCATGCGAATAATATTCAATTGAAAATTCTACTGTATACAAGATTCAATTTTACAGTATACAAGATTCAACTGTAAATTTTACTGTGTAGAAGATTCAATTTTACAGTATACAAGATTCAATTTAAAATTGTACTGTATACAATATTCAATTTTACAGTATACAAGATTCAATTTTACAGTATACAAGATTTAATTTTACAGTATATAAGATTCAATTTTACAGTATACAAGATTCAACCCAGTGCGGACGCTAATAATTAACTCTAACTGCCAATAACCGCTAATAACTAACTCTAATGCCAATAACTTCCTATAATTGTAATTTACGAAAGTACAGTTTGAAAGTACATTTATTTTGTCATGTTGTGCAAGTTGCAATCTTTTTCTAACTATCTTGGGATCACTTCAAATAGTTGCTGGATGTTGTATGATTAACTGATATATTTTATGGGATATATTGTATAATTATACAGCATTTAGAAGTAATTTTACAGTATTCGCGCAAGTCAAAGCTGTGGAAAAATGGTGGACAAAAGGCTGTGGACAATTAGACGCTTCTATTTTTTTAAAGGTAGTGGTATTACTACCGATTTCATTGAAATCAAACATATCTGGTATTCAAAATATGTACTAAAATCAAACACGATAGTCCTTTATAATAGTTTGTATCAACATCAAAAGACTGAAAACATGCAAAAAAATAACCCATACAAATCAAAACAATAACTATGAAACAAATATATCAACAATTACAAAATCAGCAAAATCAAATGGTAAGCGCATGAGCTGCTCTAGTAAAAAATCATAATATAGAGGTCATTTTGAAAAAAATTATCAACCTTCTTTGAGATGGAGAGGGACGGTCCGATTAATATCAGATCAAATTCAGTCGATATCCGGTCAAAATTATTTCATGGTCGTTAAGATTCATGCACACTTAATCTGTACTATATTTAAAAGTTGTTTTGAAAAAGGTATGCTCATTAAACTGTCCAAGATTTCTTTAAAGATTATGGTAAATTATTGAAACTAAAAATCTCGTAGCTATATAATTAAAGGTGATGGCCGGTGTTTATAAAGATGTAAACGACAGGCGTAGAACCCGGATTTCGTTTCGGCGATCAAGATATTTTTTTTAAATATTAATAAAGAATTCATCACTCGAACTTCTGAGTTTGAGCAATAATTTTTTTTTTTTTTTTTTTTTTTTGGGGGGGGGGGGGGTGTTAAAATAGCATAAATGAATTTCGGCAATCAAAATTGATAGTAACATTATAACTTCTGTATTATGAATAGATAATTTAGCATTTAATGCCGCAAAATATCCATATATAGCAATATGGCACATATAAGTCAGTTTTTCTTTAAATTATATATATTTTTAATTTCAATAAACTTTTTAATTAGATAGCTTTTACAGGTTTAGAGGTGAGATCGATCACTACTTCATTGATCTGGTGTCTATCGGTCTGCCCCTTCCCATTTTAAAGAAAATTTACAGTGAATATTAAATAATTGTGTAACTTGATTTTTAACATTTATTAAAAAAAAAAGAATCTCATTATCTGCTCACAACAATGTCTTGCTTTATAAATCTGTTGATGCAGCAACATGTAAACAAAGGTTTACGGGAGCTTGTAAAATAGACATCTCCTTGTACTGTGTTACATACATGTAACAAAATTTCAATTGATCGGCTAAGAAAAATCATTCTATGGCGTCACGTAGAGATGTCAACGGGTACGATACGGGTCAGTTGAAGGCATTTTCATATCCGTACTGGTTATGATAATGATTTTTTTTTATCTTTATCCGTCTTGTTGAATACAATACGGATCGGATAAATAGATAAAAAAGTGTCATTAACATTTCAATTTGTGTTTTCAGTAAAATATTTTTAAAAACAAGAAAAAGTAAAAAAAAATAATGAATACAACTAATTTGTATAATAAATATAAAATTTTATTGTATTATATATTATCTTCATTCAAATATATATCTATATATAAATTTTTTTTTAAATTATCTTATACGAAAACAAACGGATAAGATGACCGAAAAAAAATTGTTATTCTTATCCATATCCGATAAGTTAACAAAAAAAAAAAAATTCTTACTCTTATTAGCATTTGAGATTCAAAATAGTAATTATAGAGCTATAACTTTTATGGTCCGAAAAAAACTATAGCGCAACCGTATCTAGCTATTTAGAATTATTATAAAAGTTCCTAAAAAAAAATATTATAAAAAAAAACAGTTAATAACATTATAGTTTTTAAAAATTTGAGATCCGAAAAAACTATAACACAACTATTACATAATTATAGTTAACTATTTAGAACCCTATTATTTTAGTAGGATACGATAGATCCGATAAATATGTAAAATGGTGCCATTGACACCTCTAGTATCACGCTTTTTTTATTATTTATTATTCTATTCAGAAGATAATGTGGTACTAACTCGCAGATATAAAATTTCTACCTAACTAATTGGATAGGAACTAAATTGAAATCGGGGGCCACTTCGAAGAAATGTAAACAATAAGCGAACAAGTACTATTTTTCTAAGTTATAGTGCAAAAATATCTTCAAATCCAATTATTACTTTTTGTAATGTCACTATCAAGTGGGCCCTTATGTTTTTACTGGACCCCATATTGTTAGGTGCTTCTGCGGATCACCGTAACAAGGTGAATTCATTCCTCTGAGGTACCTCAAACTTTGCGTGACTTTATGGAAAATCTCAACCGTTTAAATACGTTCTCCACGAATCTCAAAGCACACATAATACTGACCCCTTACATCACCCCGAATAGGCACCGGACACGTCGGTCAAGCAAAAGTTGAGATATCTCAGAGGATACGCACTCGTAATAAGGTGGTAAGTTCAGTTGCTCACAGTTAAGCCATTTAGTCCTTCAAATTTGATTTTTTTGCTTCTTGACGACAATTTTTTTAAGACTTCGTGCACAACCTTACCAAATAATTATTTTGTGTTCGAACATAAGGCTGCAAATAAATCAAACCAAATCGAATTTAACCTAGTTTGAATTCGAATTCGGACCATTTTCGAACCAATCTGGTTCAAAATTGAAGCAGGATTTCGAACTGAAAAAAAACAGTTCGAGTTTGATTTAATGTGATTCGAATCAGTTTTGAACCAAATTAGTTCAAAATTAAAGTAGGATTTAGAACTAAAAATAAGAGTTTCGAACCGAGCCAAACTCAATTTGAGTTCAATTCAAATCGAACTGGATTTGATTTAAGAACACTGAAGACCTCATTGTTTTGATACAAATCAGACAATTTAATTTAAATCAAACAGTAAACCGAATTTGATCCAATATTCATCGTATGATTATACAGACTGTAGACCTATTGTAAAAATCAATCACCAACAATTTCCAAAATCACAGAAATACTTTATTTAATATATATGACACCTGCTCGTCTCAAATTTTACACGACATTTTCTTTATCTTGAATAATAATTCAGGTGGTCTGTCAAGAAAATTTAAGATGTATTGAGACAGTGACATAATTATGTTGAACGAATGGAGTCAATTAATTTTATTTATTGTAAAAAAAGTTATACTTGTATATTATTTTCTATATAGTTTAAAGTATAATGCTATAAGTAGTAAAAAGTTAATTTGATATACAGTGTAAAAAGTTTATATATTAACTTCTATTCATAATTAACTATCACGGTTTGAAAGTCTGATTATGAAGTTTTTTTAATTCTTTATTTGAAATATTTAAGTATTCAACATGGCACAATTTGAATAATTTTGGAAGTTTTTCTAAACCTATGTTGTAATTTTATAAAGCACTCACAATCAGAGACGGAGTTGCATTCAAAGAATGAGGATCAATTGACTTTCATTTATTTAAAAAAAATTTGTACACATACACAATTTTCTATATAATATAGAGTAAAAAGTTATAAATATGATAATATTGATCCTCATTCACAGCATAAAAATTTTATATAATTAATCTCATTCACATTTAACTCCTTTGAAAGTCTGAATCTACCCCTACCTACAACTCGTACCATTTACCTGTTACAACTTCCAGTTACAATTGACCTACTTTTCTTGGATTTTTCGGTTCAAATACTCACCGTGGACCGGGTTCATTAGATAATTCTTACGTATACTCGGATAAGAGAAAAAATCCAATTGTTTGCTGGTGGGTATGACAATTTGACAGGTCTCCACTCGTTTTCATGACACGTGCTCCTCCTACTAAAAAATATATTATGATACTTTAGTACTTTATTATCCGTGGCACTGGCGCAAACGAGAATATTTTATCTGTAGAAAATATTAAAAGAGAAGATAAGAAACTAGAAAGTGTATTGTTAAATTTTTATATATATAGAAAGATGTTAAATTTTTTATTGATTCTAAAATTTAAATCGGTACAAATTTAATTGATCCAAACTATTTTTTTATGCATATGTGTACATATGTTTAGATTTTCTGTGACTTTATTATTTATAACTCTTTCCTTTACTCTATGACCCTCATATGATGAATCCACAGAGAATCTGAATATACTTTTGTGTTTTTTTTTTATATAGAGAGAGAATGACTAACCTCAAGACGTTATTTTCTATTCTTCAGAACAAACGACTCAGTTTTTTGATTTATAAAATCCAAACAGTCAATCCAAACCATGAGATGTTCAATCTATATTAAAATGCACTTGGAGATAGGGGTGGCAATGAACTGAAACCGAACCGAACTTACCTTAGGTTTGAGTTTGGTTTGAATTAATTTCTAACCGAATTTGGTTTGATTCATTTTGAATTGAACTAATTGCGAACTACACATTTTTCGAATCGAACCCGAATCGAATCACGAACTAAATTATTTTTAGCAGCCCTAGTTATACCGGTAGTTTATACATTATTTTTTTCTTGCCAAACAAAATTCACATGGCTTCCTTTTACCGGTATGAATTATGAAATGAGTATTTTAAGTTGAAAAATTATTCATAAAAAAATACATCAGAGACGGCTTTCCTGATATGAACTATGAGAGACAACCGAAGAGAGAGGAAAAACAGTCATCTAGGCCGGAGAGAGGAGTGATGGCCGGAGAGACAGCTAGTCACTGAGAGCATCGACTAGATTTTAGAGCTAGAGGGAGAGGTGGAGAGAGAACTAGGTTATTGAGATTTAAGAGCGAGGGAGTGTCGACTAAGTTAAATTATTACTCTCTATCTTGGATTTTAATTTCATCAAGTAAATAGATGGCCGGTGATTTTATGAGATTCGAACCACAAAAAAATCACGAACCTATTTCAATTGAACCAGGCTAGGTTTGAGTTTGGTTTGAATTAATTCCGAACCGAACCTAGTTTGATTCGTTTCAATTCGAACCCATTTCGAATCAAACCCGAATCGAATCACGAACCTCGAATTTTTTTGCCAGCCCTACTTGGAGACCAAATTTTATATTTTATATTTTTTTTACTATTTATTAAGATAATTTGAAAATCGTTATTTTTCAATGGTGCAGAATTTTAATAAAAACAACGATTTTTAAACTATCTTAATGGTAAACAAATTCCAGAAAATGTAAAATTTGATCTCCAGACACATTTTAATATATATTGAACATCTAATAGTTTGGATCGACTATTTGGACTTTAAAAATTAGTAAATCAAATCATTTGTTCTGGGAGCTAGAAAAAAAAAATTTTGAACTTAGTCATTCTCTCTCTGTATATATAAAATTTGAATTGGTAGAATTCTAGCTATTTTTTTTCACTCATGAAGATTTAACGGTACTATTTTTCTCTTTTTTTCTGATATATTTTTATATATAAAAATGTTCTCGGCAGTCTGGCAGTTGGCATAGAGTGTAAGATCCAAAATATTCAGACTGCATCAAAGAAACAATTTTACAAAACAACCCTTTCCAAAAAAAGTTGACATTTTTCTATTATTTTGAGAGAGAACTAGCTACAACCGAAATTAAGTTCAGGTAAGAAGAAATTCGATATTTTTGAAGTAATTCTAACTTCTTTTTTTTCAAGATTTGATTGGCAAGTATCAACCGATATATCACTAAATAAAAATATGTCTAACAAAAAGTACAAGATAAGATAGAGATAATAAAAATAGTAGATTTAACAAATGAGAAAAAACAAAAAAACAAAAAAAACATTTCAAGCCATCTATTAATTTCTAAATCTGATTCTCACTCAATAGTGAAAACAATTTTAAAAAAAAAAAACTCATATATTAACGATCCAGCTCTTACTTTAAAATCAATAATTTAAAACAAAATTAGTATTTAAATTTTACGTTGGTAAAATTATGAATTTTACATCGGAGATTTCGTTTGTAAAATCATTCAGATAGAAATGAAATACTTTCAATTTCTTAATTCTAATATCACGTGATAATTTCTTATTAATTTAAAAATGAAGCTGCTTTACATTAGTTTATAACATAGCAAAACTAGGGTGTGATGTGCTCACCAAGAGGGATTGGTGAGCACATCTCCAAAAGACTATCAGATTGACTTCGAACTACGAATCTAAACCGTTGAAATCCAAGTACTTCATGAGTGATGTATGTGCATGTAAATTTTTTAAAGTTTCGAATTTATTTAGTACATGGTCAAGTGGTCAAAAATATGATGAAAAATTAATACATAAAACAATTAAAAAGTAACCTATAAAAATTTTATTGTTTTGACCGCTTAACCATATACTAAATGAATTCGAAACTTCAAAAAATTTACATGCACATACATCACTTATGAAGTAATTGAATTTCAACGGTTTAGATTCGTAGTTTGAAGTCAATCTCATAGTCTTTTGGAGGTGTGCTCATCAATCCCTCTTGATGAGTACATCACACTTTAGTTTTGCTCTTTATAACAACTATGTTTAATTTTATTGATGTTGATTCTCATGCAATACAAATTTAACAAGTGCGAGCCTTTAGAGAGATAAATTATTCTTTTAACCTAGCATTTTTCTGTAAAATTCATTAAGTAGAGGTTGAAATGGAATATTTGTATGTTATAAGTTTATAACGCAATCCTAACATTACGGAAAGTTAGATGTGGTGTAGCCATTATCTACTTTTAATTGAGCTTGACATTCAATTATTTGATTATATCAATTTTGATTTTCAACTCAAAAATCCAAGAGACTTCTTATATCATCTAGTGGGTAGTAAGTCGGACGTCACATTAGCACAAGAAGCTTATTTTCAATAATTATTGAAAGCGTTTAAATGGCCAAGTGATACAGAGATCATTTGCAATTTAATTTTATAAGTAATTGTTTCAATAATCAATGGGCGTCTCTGTCAGGAACTAACGAAGATAACGATAACAATTAATTATAGAGGAGAGTTCAAATATTTTATCTTCATTTTTAAAGTTCGAACAGTCGATCAAAATTATTCAATATGAATTTCATAATAAGATATTTTTGGAGATCAAATTTTATATTTTTTAGAATATTTTTTACATAGGTTACAATATCACTTTTTTCGGATGGTCTAAAATCTCTTTAAAATAATGATTTTGTACCTATTTAAAAAAGATAAAGTTTGACCTACAAGCATATTTTATTATGAACATCATATCAAGCGATTCAGATCGACTATTCAGATTTTTAAAATGAGAATAAAAGATATGAAACATATTAAAATACAAAATCATAATGCATTTGAACCCTCTTAATAATTATAATGGCGACATGTAATAGGCTATATCGTTGACCTACTCTTCTTTTTTGTTTTCTTTCTTCAATGTATATAGAGAGAGACCTAATATTTTTTTTATACTGATGCGATTGCAGAAATTACATTGGAGACTTTTAGAACTATTTGAAGCACGAACCTAACAATTTTCTTGGAACATTTTAAATAATCTGTATAGAATTTTATATGCAGAGATGGAGTCAGCAAGTCACAAAAGTAGGCAGTTAACTATTTTAAATTTGAAAAATAATTTTAGACTCCACATAAAACTAGGTAATTGATTGGCCCTAACAATCAATCAAGAGTCAAGACAATTATTTCTTGCTATTTGAACGTTTTTAACATGTAATTAAGTCATTTACTCTTTTTTTTTTTCAAGTTATCAGGTAAATTAACTAAATCATAATTTACAGTGAATAATTTTTTTTATTGTTTCCAATTATGATTTTATCTTTTCATAAATTCCAAGTTAAAAATATATCATATATATTATGAATAGCTAACTTGTAAATGTAATAAACATTAACAATATTTTTTTTTCTTAACATAATTTGTATACAAATTAATTTTTTACATTTTTTTCTATTTTTATACAAATTAACTTTCATGCTAATTGCTAGCTAGGGTGAAAGTTATTTTAACTTAACTTTTTTATTGAATATTTTTTGAATATTTTAAAGAAAGAGTGTGTTGGTAACTTAAGTTTTTAATTAAAAACAATTAATAATAAATTAAATGAAAGCTCTTGTTTACATGTCTGTTAGAAACAAAAAAGACATGGCTTATTATCATATGTAGCAAGGGTTGTCAACGGATACAGTACGGGTTGGGTAAAGGCATTTTCATACTTGTACCTATAATGATAATGATTTTTTTTTTACTTTTATCTATCTTTTCAAATATGGTACAAGTCGGGTAAACAGATAAAAGATGCCATTAACATCTATTCGATAAAATATTTTTTAAAACAAGAAAAAAAAAATACAACTAATTTGTATTATAAAAACTTAATAAAATACAAAACTTTATTGTATTATATATCATCTTTATACTGTTGGTTTTTGGAGCCCTCGACTTATATGTTTGACTAAATTTGCAAAACATACATAATTGCATTTTACAATTTTTCTCTTGAGTATCTGTGCAGGTTCATGACAAGTGACAGTTTATTAATTACACATCAAGGATTAATTAATACATTGCAATATAACATCATGGATGTGGTAATAAAGGCACAAGACATTAGATAACAAAAGCATTAACTCAAGATTAAGGATAATGTATATGTAAGATTGGTAAAATAAGCTTGAGATTGACCTAAGTGAGACCAACTGTTGTCACGGTCCAATGATCGTGATAACGGAATAAATAAATCACATACAAATCCCGTGACGCATAAAATAGGATTTAGCATCAACGAACGCTAATCCTTCCAGAGGATTTCCGTGGTGGGAACCGTTGTAACAATTCTCTACTGTTGATAACAGTGACCACTGTTATACTCCAAATCACTCCGATTGACCTACCGTTGTAACGTTACAACGGTTAGCACCACTTACTTCCTTTTTATCAGCTCTCTATAAATAGAAGTTATACCAAGGTTTGGAGTATCACTCTAGCTGTCTTAAACTTCAATATTTTATATTTACAGATCTAGAGAAAGCCGTTGTTGCTTGTGCATCCCAACTTCAATATGCACAATCAATCTCAAGCTTATTCAATCAATCAACCAACTCCTAGAGTGATCATGCATGATCGAATCATTTACTACTTTAAGTCTTGTGCTCATCTTGCAATCCTTGAAGTCCTTGCGACTCGGATTGTCCTGTTAGAGCCGTGTGACTTCCCAGAAGAATTGCAAGGGCTCACTGGTTCCACCTTATACTCCTTTCTCATTAGGTTTCTAGTTTTCATCAAGAATAACTTATAAACACATTAAATTATTATTACTTAGACCAAAAGTATAAAAATGTCTATTCATCCCCCTCTAGGTACCTTTGGGACCAACATATACAAAATATATATCTATATCTATATCTATCTATCTATCTATCTATATATATATATATAATTTTTAAATATTATCTTATACAATGCCGAGTAAGATATTGAAAAAAAAAATTATTACCGGTACCCGATAAGCTAAAGAAAAAAATTATTACCCTTACTCTTATTTTCAGATACGATACGTGTCTGGATAATCGAATAAAGGGTGCCATTGACATCCCTAGATGTAGCACTCTTTTTATAATAATAACAGCACAATTAATAATAATAAAAGCAGAGTGCTATACGGTGAGGGGTGGTACTCATCCAAACAACTTACAACACAAGTTATTTATTTAATTATATATTTTCCCTCCAAACAGAGACACCATATCTGTTCACATTCTAAGGAAAAAGAGAGAGGAAGAGGAAAATCATCATTTTCATATATTCTTATTCAATTTGAAGAGAGAAATTGCAGTCTCTATATAAAGTAAAGTTCTGCATAGCATTTAAATTGTGGAACCGTGAGGACGTTGTAAAGAGTAAAATACTCGAATTGTGAGAAAAAAAAAAATCATACAAGATCTTCAAAACTAAAACTGATTACTGTTAAATAAAAAAAATGATTACTGCTGTGATGTGACTTGATTCTCTGAGAAGTCAACGTTCCTCGTGTTGATCAGGTACTGGAGCATTGATTTCTTGGTAGTTGTGATGACTTCATTGCAAAAATATCCTGAAAATGAACATTTTCCAAGGAATAATGTCCCCATACTTCTAATTTCTTTCAGTTATAACAATCACCTTTCTAAAATTTAAATTTGACAATTATTTTCCCGACATTTTTATTTTTACTCAATTAAAAAAATAATTTAATAATAATAACTATGATCCAGGAATAATTTTAAAACTACCCAAGCCTTGAAATTTTTCCACGGTTCCAACTTTTTTTTTTTTACAAAACAGAATTTTTATTTATTTTTGAATTGAAATATTAGAAATATTGAATATATTTCTTTAAAAATAGATGAAATATAATATAATTTGATTTATTAGAAAGACAGTAACAAATAACCCAGATCAACATTTTTCAGGCCGGATTTGTCGTGGCTGTAAGAAAAATTAATATATTTCTTTATGTGTTATTGTAAAAAAATTAAAATGCTTGGATTCTAAGTTATTGATCCCGGTTCAAAAGTTATTTCTAGGTAATACAAAAAATATTATCATCCTTCTAGTACATTTAATTTCTAAAAAGTTGTATCTATTTTTGAAAAAAATAAAAATTTTAAGTTATTTAATGATTGTTATTCAAAAAGAATTCTCAAAATAGATACAACTTTTTAGAAATTAAATGTACTAGAAGGATGACAATATTTTTTGTATTACCTAGAAGTGACTTTTGAACCGGGATCAATAATTCAGAATCCAAGCATTTTAATTTTTTTACAATAACACATAATGAAATATATTAATTTTTCTTATAGCCACGACAAATCCGGCCTGAAAAATGTTGATCTGGGTTATTTGTTACCGTCTTTCCAATAAATCAAATTATATTATATTTCATCTATTTTTAAAAAAATATATTCAACATTTCTAATATTTCAATTCAAAAATAAATAAAAATTCTGTTTTGTAAAAAAAAAAAGTTGGAACCGTGGAAAAATTTCAAGGCTTGGGTAGTTTTAAAATTATTCCTGGATCATAGTTATTATTATTAAATTATTTTTTAATTGGGTAAAAATAAAAATGTCGGATTATTTTCCAAACCTTTAAATTATAATTTTCTTGAAAATAAATTATTTAGTTTGCCTTCAAATTTGAAAATTGTAAAATTTATTAATAATAAAATAATATATAATGCCATTTTGTTTATTTATAATTTTAAAGTTCACAGTGCTAAATAAAATTAATGGTTGTAAAGTGATTATGAAATTGTCATCATCAAAAATCTGAAAAGATTATTCTTCCCAATATTAATATAAAAGTTTAGCAAAGTGTAATGAGATTATTGATTATCCATTTTCCCAATACATTGAGAGGCAACCTCAACCACAGACTGTGACTTTGGAGAATATGGAACAACTATAGACCTATTTGGTCCAACCAATTTAGGCGCTTTGTCTTTACTTTTTCATGTCTCCGCATCCAGTATTTATATTCCAATTGCACTGTACGTATTTATTTTTTAGTTATTATCTACTTATTTTATACTCCCTACTGGCCACTGTCTTTTGTTCTAGTCTTCTAGATATGGTATGGGTTTATTTTCTCTCCCGTGTGTGAAGAATTGGACCACACAAGTAAATTCCGTACTCCCACATCACATGCCTCTAGAGTTTGGTCTGGGCCCATTTTTTTTTAGAAAAAAAAAAACAAATTATTAGAAACATGATACATTATTTTTTCAATAAATGAATGGAATCGAAATTACTGAATCAATAGTTCGATCTCATTGATTTCCACACTAACTGTTGGATTGTGTCATAAACTACTTGTTTGTTTGACTAGATATGCAAAACATATATATTTGTTGAGTTTTACAGTTTTTTTGTCTTGAGATATTGTGCAGGTTCATGACTATAAATATTACAATATACACATTAAGGATGGATGATCAATTGCTATATTTATTGAGGATAGAGTCATGAAGCACTTGGCACTAGACATAGAAGCATCATTTCAAGATTAGGATTAGAAATCTGTAATGTCGGTAAAATATGCTTGAGAATGTGCTAATTTATGGCTACCGTTATAACGGTTTAGTAAACGTTGTAACGGAATAAATTGAAACCTTTAATCGTTGTGCAACAGAACAATTCCTCCTGAGCTGTTGTACAATTGAACAAATCAAATTGGCACCCCCAAACTTTCAGGGACTACCGCTGTGACAACCGTCACAATAGTTAATAACCATTAGGGTTCTCAGCAGCCAAATCTAAAGTAATTTGGCTAACCGTTATAACGGTTAAGGCCAAATTACCTTATTATGCTTGTCTCTCTATAAATATAAGCTAAATCTAGGTTTTGATTATCACTCTAGCCACTCCAACTGCAATATTTCGAATTTTTAGATCTAGAAAAAGTCATTATTTGCTTGTGCAGTAAAACTTCAATACTCATACACAATTTCAAGCATATTCAACAAATACTCAATCTCTCTGTAAGATTTAGAGTGATCATACGTGATCAACCTTATTCATTCATATACTAGAGTCTTTGTTGCTCACCTTATTCAACCTCGGGCCTTTAGTGCTCGTGAGTCATTTCTGTGCTCGAGCTGTGTGATTTCCCAAAAGCTTTGTAAGGGTTCACTGGTTCCACCTTGTACTCCTTTCTTATTGGGTAAAGAAAGACGCGCCATTTCGAAGGTTATAGGCCCGGTGACGTAAGCATTAGTGCCGAACTTCGTAAATAACTCTCGTGTCAAGTGTCTTTAAACTCTACTATCTAATTTTATATATTTGTTTAGATTAAAGTTATTATAGTTTTCGCCAAGAATAACTTGTTGACACATTATATAAAAATAAATTAGCTTAAAATTAAAAAAAAAAAACTATTCACCCCCTCTAAGTATTTTTGAGACCAACACTAACAATTACAGTGTTGAAAATCAATGCGATTGAATTATTGTTCAATATCATTGACCTATCCTCATTGAGACTTCCAGTAATTTCTGAAAATTAATTTTTGTACTTAATTTACAGTTTTTACTATAACTGAACCAATAGTTTGATTATAATGCTTTCTGAATTTTCATGACAAAGACGAATTAGGATCCGCTGAAATTCCAGTCCCAGATTTCAGGATCCTGAAATCTGAGTTGGGATTTCAGCTGATTTGTACTCGACAAAGACATACCTCAATTTTCAGAAATTAATAGAGGCCTAAAACCGAACCATTAATTTGATTCGGTAGATATTCAATAGGGAACAAGTATCCTCTCCAATATATACAAAAGATTTCCTTCACTTTACGGTTTGAGATTTATTCTCCGCTGCTTTGAGATTTGTACAAAGTTAAAAAAACAGTCCGAATCCATTTTAAACGATCTCTTTTACAGTACCGGGGAGGACGTGGATTCCCCAATAAGTCCCCTCTATTTGATAAATAAAAAAATTCATCTCTGATATTTGATTTTTTTTTTCTTTTCTAATTTCTAAAAATAAAATAAAAAATTATGTTTGGGTCTGGCTCTCGCTCTGGCGATGTGCCAGTGATACAAATTATGTCTGGGGTCTGCCTCAGGCAAGGTGGCAGTGATACAAACAGAAGTGCTATGCTCATATGCTGGTACCACCATGTTGGCCACACAAGTTTTGTCCCATGAAATTTTCATAAGATTAAATAGAAAAAAAAAAAAAACAGTAACAACAGTTAAATATTCCCTTGTTTCCATCATCTTTTGCTTGACTGCATTTTTTTTTTCTTTTTGTTTCATCAAGCTGCATGCATTTAATCTGATGTAGAAGTAAAGCACGAGGTAAATTTAATATTTGTGGAACATTTATAATGTTAGATGATACATGATTTTAAATTATGATCACTTAGTCACAAAAAAAATTTGATAGCGATTTTTTTTTTTTAATTATGAAGAATATATAGAGATTTTTTAAATTATGATCACTTATTATTTTGTCATGGGCCATAACTTATGGCATGCCATTCAATCATTATTGACCGGGTTGTAAGCAGTGTTGTAAATAATGGTATGCGGTTATTGGATGGACAGATACTGCCAAACGATCAATCGATCATAATCGGAAATAATCAGCTAATTAATAAAAAAAATCCATAACAATTTAATTACCGCCAATGACTAATCGGTTGATTAATCTGCTTAAACTGACGTTTTTTACAACACTGGTTGTAAGTAGCTGCCTCAATCAAACTTTTAATCAGTTGACGTATACCAGTTGAAAATTCAAACGAATTGCAAGCAAACCTCACAATTTCACCACAACTAAGCAATATAATTTGAGATCCATAACAGTCTGATTAAAATTTTGGATTAGGTCGATTAATTACAATCCATTTGGCACTAATTAGATGTCATGTCAGTTAAAATTTAAAATTACATTAGCATACAATTAATAGAAATATTCAACCGAACTAATGATAATAGTCAGGATTTAACCGAACAAATAAAAAAAAAGTTAAAGCTTTCTAATTGAACAAAAATATTCAAAAACTCAATTGAAATAAACACAATATTTTTAATTTTTAATCATTAATTTCTTAGAGGAAGAAAAAACAGAAAAACACCTACTTGCTTCATATATCAGGTGTTAAGAAATATTTTGGATTCTAAGGCTGTGGTGCAGAATCAGAGGGTGAAACTTGATTAATGAAGGGGAGAGTAAGAAGACAGTGGTGAGCTTTTTCTCTGTACAGTTATCTTACATCTCAATTTAAAAGTAAAATATTTCGTCAAAAAATCTACACGATCCTCACTCCGTCTCCCCTTTGCACAGTAACTGCTCCCTTTTGTTCCCTCTCTGATTCTTCTTTTATAGAGCAGGTAAAGTTGCACCTAATCGAGCAGACTGACAATGTCTCCCCTCCGCACTATGATTTCTCTTTCCCCTCTCTCTGCGTGCCATCTTCTAGAACTGACCCTAAAGTTTACATATGAGAATACATAGAAAATAATCAAGGTTCTAAATAGCGATTATAGCACTATAGCTTTTAAGGTCCGAAAAAACTATAGCCAATCAGGCAACTGTAGTTAGCTATTTAAAATTATTATAAAATAAAAACGGTTAATAATATTATAGCTTTTAAAATCTGAAAAAATTATATAGCGTAGCTATAATTAGCTATTCATAACTTTGAAAATAAAAGACACCAACCAATCTACCATGTTTGTTGCTGTAATTGCACGAAAGGTCCAGAAACTTTTTTTTTTAATTATTATTTTTGTGCCCTCTGCGGCTCTGTGCCCCCACAAAGCTTCAATTGCTCACCAACGGACGTGTTCCCTTGATCCACCTCTTGAGAGAGTGCCTTCCTACTCCAAATCGAAAAGTTCAACTAACTAATGTCTTCTTTCGTGAAACATGTAACATGAATCCACCACAATAATTTATAAGATGTGATTTGTTATATTTTTTTTTTATTATGATATGAATATCAGACTATCAGTATTGTGTTGAAAACATATGTAATACAACTTCAGGCAATATGGAGTATGGCTAATATAATATCAATGTTATTTCAGTCTATATAACACCAACTTCAATACTTATCAAATTGAGTTTAAATGGTGAATCATAATCGTTCAAACCAATTTACTTTATGAGTGATGCATTTACATGCAATTTTTTTTTATATTTTCAAGTTATTTTAGTATCAAATCAAGTGGCAAAAAATTTAAAAAATAAATGTAGTAAAATTAACTTAAAAACTAACACATTTGATCGCTTGACTTGATACCGAATAAACTAAAAAACTTATAAATTTTACATGTAAACGCACAACTAATGAAGTAGATCGGTTTGAACGGTTTGGATTCACTATTTGAACTCAATTTCATAGGTTTTGGAGTTTGTGTTATATAGACTGAAATGACACTGATGTTATGTTAGCCATACTCGGCAATCTGTAAACATGGATTATCAGTGAAATTTAAGAATTTGTTTCTCAAAATTTGAAACCGCATTAAAAGTGGTGGTTAGAAAGAGAGTGGTAAAAGAATATAAGTGAGGTCGTGGTACTTTGCAATGCACATATCGGCTAGTGGTGTTAACGGATATGGTAAGGATCGGGTGGAAGCATTTTCATATCTGTACCTATTACAAATTGTCTTTATCCATATTCTACTCTTATCCACTACAAATTATCTTACATGTATCCTACCCTTACCTATTATGATTGTCAGATAACAAAACGGTAATAGATAAATAACGGATAATACTAATATAATAATTATTTTTAATATTTATTAAATAAAATATTAAAATATATATATTCATTTTACACATGTTTAATACTTTATTGAAAAGAAAAGAAAATATGATCATGCTAAGTGCAAGTAAACCAATTAAAGTACTATTTTCAATGCTTATAATATATATAATATATATAATCTTTTTAATAATAACCTGATCGGATAACAGGTACGAAATAGGCTTTACCCGTACCCGATAAGTTTTATGAAAAAGGAATCTTATTCATACCCGTCTTATTAGATACAGTACGGATCAGCTAAACAGATAAAAGAGTGTCATTGACACCCCTAATATCGGCTTGTGTTATGGATTTATATTTTCTTCAAAATTCAAACAATTGACCTGAACAATTTAGTATGATATTCATGTAAAAATATACTTGTAAATAAAATTTACATTATTATTTTTTTTACTGTTTTTTAGATAAATAGAATATCATTTTTTGGATAGTTTAGAATCTTTAGATGAGGTAACTCTTTCAGGAGTTGCAGGTCGACATACATATTCTCATGTCATTTACGACAAAAATCAGTACTTTTTTTTTTAAATGTCACACTTTTGTCAAAGTATTTGTGATAAATATCTAGTTGAACGGTTTTTGTGTGAGCGTTCTTACTTTTTTATGCAAAGATTATATTAAAAAGTTTGAATTAACTGTTTAAACTTTAGAAATGAATGCAATACATTATACATTCCTATGTGCGTATTGCATAGTACCATAACCTCATCCAAAGAATATTATCAAAATCAAGAGCTCGAAAATTAAAATGGAGGCAAGGAGACTGATAATTAATGGAATAAAATTAAAAGGAAATACAAAGTTCAATGAAAATAATAATATAATTTTCCAATTTAGAGGGGGTTTGGCTT
This sequence comes from Carex pumila, assembly GCA_033356055.1. Classification (NCBI taxonomy): domain Eukaryota; kingdom Viridiplantae; phylum Streptophyta; class Magnoliopsida; order Poales; family Cyperaceae; genus Carex; species Carex pumila. The sequence goes on from JARJHM010000888.1 coordinate 89,813, forward strand.
CTTCCTTCTAATTTTTGAGCTCAAAGTGCATTTGGAATCAAAGATAAAGTTCAGAGAACTTTATCTCTCGTTCACTTTTCCACAACTTTATCTTCGGAATAGCTAAAGAATGCCGAAACATTTATAATTGAGTAAGGCTTGGGTGCTATGAATAGCATAGAGACCTCTATGTTACGGCTTAATATTTAAGTTTTTAAAATTTAAATGGTCGATCCAAACCGTTCATCTTATTCTCTATATTAATATCTGCTTGAAGACCAAATTTTATAATTTTCTGAATTTTTTTACTATCTATTAAGCCACTTTGAAAATCGCTAAACCAACGGTTTTACTGTTTTGTGCAGCCACCGTTGGATCAACAATTTTGTAAAATACTTAATAAATAGTAAAAGAATTCAGAAAAATATAAAATTTGGTCTCCAAACAGATATTAATATGGAGAATAAGATGAACGGTTCGGATCGGCCGTTTAAATTTTAAAAACTTAAATATTGAACCGTAGCATAGAGATCTCTATGCTATCTATACCCCCCAAGTCTTACTCTTTATAATTTGAAAAATGTTTTTGTACGGAATAAGACTTATAATTCGCAATGGTGTTAAAAGAGAAGGTAGCCAATAATAATCTAGAGCTAGCGTTCTACAACTAGAGTGGAAAAAACGTCGAATTTTAGTCTCACATTGTACTGTATCGTGTGGAAGTTAATTTTGACATACCGTGCCATACTGTATCGTGACAACAAAAATTCTTGTAACAAATCCATCACCGTACTCCTTTTCCCAGGCTGATTAACAATTTTTTAAGGAGCCTACGACCTTGTACGAAAAAAATAATTCTTTAATGATCAGACTCAGCAAACCTTATGGCTTATCCAAATAAACAGTCAGCCAGTCAGAAAATATTATCCATTCGGAGGTTCAACCTGTACGTCTGTACACATGGTTTGTTACCTTCTGGATGTTATCATTCATTGTTGTATTTAAAAAGTTATTCTTTACTGCCAAATTCTAAAACAGCAATATAAAAATTCGATTTATAGCTTTTTAGTGATGGCGAACCGAAATTATCCGGTTGATCAGATTATTTGTGAATAATTCGCGAATTTTATAATTTTTTTCTGAATTTTTTGAATTATTCATGAACATTTTCTGAAAATTTTTTTTTGCTCCATTGTGGGACTGAAATCTCTGGTCCGAATAATTATGAATTATTATGAAATTACAAACTTTTGACTCTGCCGTACTGAACTTGATTAATTCACTTGACACTATGTTGTCGACAACTTAGGGTGTCATTGTTTAAACTTTAAATAATTGACAAGATAAATCACTACTATAGTAAAATTAATTACACTGGCATGAATATATAATACCTTAGTTAACATAAAAAGAAAAAAAATCTAATGAAATCCATTTTGTTGAATATGCCATTAAGACATCCTTTATGAAGAAACCTAAAATTATATATCTAATTAGGTAGCTAGATAAATTTTTTTCATCACAAAAAAAATAAATTATCTACCTACCCCAACGTTATGGAATATGCCAGACAGCCAGAATATGCCAGAATATATACAAACACATTAGCAGTCCAGCAGTTGAAAAGCATGTAAAAGAGAAAAAGAGAAATGCACTAAAATAGAGCTTGTGGTCCCACATTCAAGCAAAACATTGTTTTGAACTGTGAACTTATTTTTATATACAATAAAAAAAAAAAATTCTAATGTACATTGTTTTGAGCTATGGTGCATTGTAATGTATATACTTTTTTGTACATTGAACTATAAATTATTAGTTTTGATTTCAAAATAACATATCTAAACTGTTTAATTTGAAATCCATATTAAAATGTATATGGAGATCAAATTTTATATGTTTTGAAAATTGTTTGCTATTTTTTTAGAATTTTTCAAAATCACTGTTTTTATATGGTCTAGAAATTTTTAAAAAGAGTGATTTTCAAAAATTCTAAAAACGTAGTATATTTTTCAAAAAATATAAAATTTGATCTCCAAGCACTTTTTGATACGAAGAACATGTTAAGGGCTTTAAATCGACTATTAATTATTATTTTATAAAAAAATACTAATATATTTTTTTTATAATTAAACAAGTTATAAATTCGGACCGTTCTTTTAAAGTGGCACAAATCTCAAAGCATACTCTCCTATAGTCTCAATAGACTATGGATTGGAATTGAACTGGCTAGGATTAATCTGAGCCGTACATTTTTTTTCAATTATACCTCAGGTACTTTGGGAGACACGGACTCACTAGGGTATATTTGGTTACAATGAGAATAGGTCATTCTTGAGAACAAGTTATTCAGTGTTTGGTTTGGTTATAATAGCTAGAATAGATAATTAAACTTGTTTGTCTTATTAGAATAAGCTATTCTCACAAGGTGCGTTTGGATAAATTAAGGAATAGCCGCTAACCCAACATTTTATAGGAATAGCGGAATAGCAGCTAACCCAAGCTATTTCCTTGTTAAAAATAGCATTTTTTTTCATCCAAACATATTGTGTTGAGAATAGCTCGTCAGGAATAGTAGCTATTTCTGAGTTGACATTATTCCTGTGTTATCCAAACATACCCCAAGTAATCTCCTGCTCTTTTGGATCTGTATTCTCCGAGGAACCTGACTCAACACAATTGAAAAGAACGGCCTAGATTTAATTTCATCTGGTTCTTGATCGGAATAACTGAGGGAACAGTATTATTTGAGCTTTGAGATTCGTGCCAAGTTAAAAAAATAACTTTGGAACATCCGATTCAATTGTAATCAGTCCGGTAACATGAGAGGATGTGAATTTATGCATTGTGCAATGTGTTAAGTTTGATGCGTTACCTTTCTCCTCCACATTCTTCTTTCTCTTTTAACCTTACCATATTTTGTCATTTCCCCTACCTAATACAAATATTCCATAAAGCGTTAAGCTATCAATTTTTGTTACCCATGTCACATCACGCATAACTTTATTTCGTCCGATTAATTCATTTACTCTCTTCACCTTTATTTTGATGAAATGAGTCTCTTATTCATACTTTTTTAGTAAAATATTTTTATTCATACTTATATCTCATTCAAAAAATGTGTTTGATTAGTTGAAGGACAATATAATTTTTGGAGTAAAACTAGAGTGTTCTTAAGCTCATCAAAGTATTTGGTGAGCTCAACTCTAAAATCTATTATATTGATTTCAAATGACAAATCTAAAATATTAAAATATGTTTACTTCACAAATGATGAATTTACATGCAAAAATTTTAAGATTTCAAATTATTTTAGTATAAAGTCAAGCGGTCAAAATTAGAAGGTTTATAAATTAATTTTAGTGCATTCATTTTTTTAACACTTTTGATCACTTGATATTATACAAAATTAATTCAAAATTCTAAAAACTTTACATGTAAATTCATCACTCGCGAAGTAAATCATTTTCAACAGTTTGAATTCATTATTTGAAACTAATTTAATAAGTTTTAGAGTTAAGCTAACCAAATACCTTAATGACTTAAGAACACCCTAGCTCTACTCTAATTTTTCTATGTTTCTTTCCGGAGTTACTTTGTTGGAAATCATATTAAATATTCATCATTAAACATGTCTTCAATATTTGAAATAAAAAGAAGATACTCATTAGTGTTCAATTTTTTTAAAATGTAATAAATAAAGTTATATTTTAGAAAATAACTTCTTTAATACTTATTTCTATTTTCCTAATAGATTAATACCATAAGGCTACCAAACGCCTTCGATAGTGTTAGTTGTACATGTAATGACTAATGGATAATTTTAGTGCACATGTACGATTTTATGTATAGAGTGAGAAAAATGACAGGAGGAGCCGGCTTTGTCTCAGAACGAGACGATTACAATACAAAATGGTACGAGTGTCTGTTACATACCGTTACTTACGTATCGTGATTATCAAAATTTTTAAATATAACATAACCTTAAAAAAGACGAGAAGGGTTCAAATGTTTTCATTTTTTGTATCTCCATCATGTCTTCATTTTTAAAAACTCAGATAACTCAAAAGTTAAAACTTAAACGTCAAAATAAAACCGTTAGATGTACTATATGTTATTTTCTCTATGTGTTCATAAAAAATTATCACATTTTAATTTTGCTTTTATATGAATTAATAAGTTGAAAAATAAACGTCTAGAAATTGTTCATATTTATATACATTTTTACAAGTTCAAGATAACAATCAAAACAAAGTTGAAATGTCATAATTTTTTACATGTGCATAGATAAAATGATATAGATCATATCCAACGGTTTTATTTTGAATTTTAAGATTTAAATTTTGAGTTATTAGAGCTTTTAAAAATGGAGGCATGATGGAGGCACAAAAAATGAAGGCATTTGAACCCTCCTAAAAAAAGATAAACCAAACCATCAGGTTTTCTGAAAATTTCGAATTTTGATATGGCCGCATCTAGGGGATGCAGCCACCTTTTTTTTTTTTTTTCTTCTCATGTGGCAGTTCAATCTAAATGAAAAAAAGGGGTGGCCGTATCTAGGGATGTAGCCTGAAAAAAGGTGGCTGCACCTATGAGATGCGGCAGTGTTAAAATTTGAATTTTTTAAAAATAGTAGTTATTTGATTTTTTTTAAAGTACAATATATTTAAAAATTTCGGTCGTGATCATTTATGTATCATGACTTACTATTGATCAAGGTTAGGCCGTGCACTCAATATATATATATTTTTTATTGAGATAAAAGATGACGATCAACCTTTTCTACTTTAAATAATATTCAAAACAGAAATTCTATCCAAATTTTAACCATATCACCTCTCCCGTTATCTTCAACCACTAAACCGAACCCCTCATGTACTCAATTTGTTGTTTGTAGTAATATTTCAAAATTGTCAAAGAGGTGGAAATTCTAATTGGTGTGATGTGTTAGGTAAACTATGACAACCTATCAAACATAAATAATATATTAGACCAGACTGGAGTAATTAATTAAAATATATATACGAGACAATGATATTTATATATCCATAACATGTATAACATATAAACAACACAGCTAATTAATAAGTTGATGAAAAAGAACTGATATTTCTCACAAATTTTAGATCTGAGACGTCTCTCTCCCCTTTCTGCCCCCCACCTCTCCTACCGTTTATTTTATTCTTTCTCTATCTCAACTAGATACAACCACCTCCCATCTCATGTCTCCAGCTCCTCAAGCAGTGAGGAGGGTGAGAGAGAAGAGAGGAGAGGAAACGGAGTCGATGCAAGGCGTATCATCTCGATCAAATTTGACTCCAATCGTCGGAGCACGTACAGCGGTCGAATGATGGTAAAGTGTGTTGAATCTCTATACTATATATCTAGATCGAAGAGTAGATCCGGACATCAAAGCGCGACGACGGTTGAAAAAACAAATCTGGTCGTAGAAAGCAATTGAAAAAGATAATAGAATAATTATGAGTGTATATAAGTGAGATTAGTAGATTAATATTATTTAAAGTAGTTTGGAGAATTTTACGAGAATAAAAGAGTGAATTTAGAATTTGAGTCATTGACTCGTTGTAAGTTTGATTATTTATCAATAAAATTGTTAATTAACACATAAAAGCCATTAACTTTTAAAAAAAAATATGAATTTCACTACCTAAAAGGGTTGTGCTAAAAAGTATAAGAGAAGAAAGAAGGTAAGTGTGTATTCTATGTGGTACTTTATTAGGGTATAGAATTGTCATAGTGAGCTAAAGTTAAACGATTTGAATCTAATGTAATCCTATCGAATACATTAGAAAATCTGAATTCAGAGAAGATGGAATTGGAAAATAGGGGTTCGAAATATAATCCCCAAATTATTAGAGCGGCAGCAATACTAATATTTCGTCGGAAAAGCACAACAACCCCCTTAACATATTAAAATTATAATAAGTTCAATTCAAAAGACTGACAACTCAACCCAATAATTTTGGGCTTTCCTGAACTGAGATATTTTATTCGACTGTTCGCAAAAAGAGATCTATATGAAGGCTTGCATGAGGCAGCCCAATTAGATATGTCTTTAGAGGCTGTGATATTCTGGACAAAGATGCTTCCTCTATCCATAGCTTTTAGTCCATTCCAGAATAAAGTGATAGCCTCTGGTCAAATCACACTATTATCAGCATAAAACTTTTTTTATTTCCACTACAACGCAATTAATGACAGTTTTCACCGCCTATTTTGTAGTGTGGAAAAGAAAAAAAAGGAAACAAGAAAGGAAAAGAAAATTGAAATCTCTAGACAGATTTCTAATATTAAAATAAAAAATATGGAAAATTTCTAGTGTATCCATCTAAATCTTTGAAATAGTCAATTTTTCCGTCAAAATATCACAATATCCAATATATCCATATAAGTTTACTCTACTTTCTTCTATCCCTTTTAACTATTTAACATTTTATTTAATTATTTCAAAATTTTAATTGACCAATATACCCTTTGATTTTAAATGGACATGTCCATTAATTCTTACTTTCTTCCTCACCATCTTGGTACTCTTTCTCTCTTCTTATCCCTGTTAAATTATGTAATGCCTGCTGGCATTTCTTCGCATGAAAAAAAATGTTGTAGCATAGTATGTATTAGGAGCAATCGAAATGAAAATGAAAATTATAACATCAATGTTTTTCACAAAAATGAACTTATAAAGATCCCTCGATGCCAACATCCTCCTTGAATATATAAGACGAAGTCAACTTAAATATGGCTTAAATTGAAATTAGCTCAAACAACGTCCTATGAGGAAATTAGTTGTAAAGAAATCTGATTCATAAAGGAATTAAGCTTCTGATCTAAGATCAAATTTAAAATTATTACTTAAAGAATCTACGTTGTGAGTAATTTTTCCATCCGTCCAAGTATTTAATTGTTGTAGTCCCGGGTATTGTCGTAGCACGGTTTATGACGGTCCCATGGTGACATATACAACTCGAGCTCGAGTATGAATTCCTCAGTGGCAATTGTTAAATCCCCAACTACATCCCCTTTCCCATCCCTCCACAGGCTCGACTTCACCGAATAGTTTGTATAAGTCGACTGCCAAAGATAGAATCCATCATGGACCCATGGTGCTTAGTTGTTAACACCATTCTGGCAAATGTATTTTTTGCTATGCGGGCCCACTGCTTGGTATCGAGGTAAGTTGGGGCAAAGACAGCCGGGTTGGCATGGGCCAGTGTCCCACTCGGAGTTTGTGAAGGTGTTACGTCTAAAGTGGAAAAACATTGCCATCTCGGATCATTCCATGTCAGCTAGGAGGTGGAGAGAGACATGAAACTAACTAGTTGGATCGTTGCAATACCAAATTTGTTGAAGTGCAAATGTAAGTTAATTTATGCAACCATGAACAAATCCTAATATTAATAGCTTATATTGTTTATTGTTTTAGGATATCTGTTGCTATATATCCTGATTTCGCTATATGTAAATTAAATTGAATAATTAATTAATGAGTTAGTTTTCTTTCCATTTGTGAGGAAGACATTTTTTGCTTCAGAATCCATGAACGAAACAGAGTATTTGACTTCGATAAAGATGCGCCTTTTCAGAGTATTTGTAGGAACTAATCAAACATTAACTATCCTCAAATTAATTACGGTAACAATGGGAACGGGAATGCAGACACAAGAGAGACAGAGATTAGAGGACCACCCTCAGCAATGGTGTGTGAGTCTCAGTGTGATAGACATGAAATGGACATATCCAGTTAAAAAATGGAGGGTATATTAGTCAATTTAATTTTTATAATAATGAAATAAAATATTAAATAGTTAAAAGGGTATAAAAGAAAAAAAGTTTAATTTTTATGAGTATATTGAATTTTATGAAATTTTGATGGATAAATTGGCTATTTTAAAAATTTAGATGGACACATTACAAATTTTCTAAGTACGAGAGACCAAATATTAAGACCTCTGGTCTCTGGACCCGCAAGGTGAGAGAAAAACATAATAATTAATACTTCATTATACTTATAGAAGGATAATAAAAATGGGGATGTAGCTCACATGGTAGAGCGCTCGCTTTGCATGCGAGAGGTACGGGGTTCGATACCCCGCATCTCCAATTTTTCTAGCTGATGACTACTTTTGACCTTATTTTGGACCTGAACCCTACATTCAAAATCATTTTGTAGTGTGCCCAAAAACTATAGAATATGAAGTCCACACTTTAGCCCAAATCAAAATCATTTTATAGTGTGCCTAACTATAGAATATGAAGCCCAAAAGGAAAGCAAATAAATAATGCAATCCGCTCCATTCATCAGGAAAATAAACTTCAATGCCCAACAACACTAGGTTAAAATTAAATAACGCAAGTAGAGAAGAAGCGGTAACAAGTGGGTTGCTCTGAGTAGTCAGTATTATGTGTGCTTTGAGATTCGTGCAGTACGTATTTAAACGGTTGAGATTTTCCATAAAGTCGCGCAAACTTTGAGATATCTCAGAGGATACGAATTCTGCTCTAAGAAGAAAGAGATCTATGTCAGATTGCCATCAATCTTTTAAATTATGGCATCAACCTAAACAAACCCAAACGTGATGTCAATCTAATATTTCATTATTCAAATCATAAAAGCATAACACCAACCAATGCTTTGCATAAAACCGCATCCGAGCTACTTCGTTCGTCTATTAGACTATTTTTAATTATGTAACCTTTTTTTTAGTAAATTTTAGATGTGAAGCATCCAACTATTTAATATTCACAACAGATTTCATTCAAAACACTATTTAATATCCACAAAATATTTCATCCGAATTGAAAACTTACAATCTCATATATAGGGGATGTTCATCGGTTTGGTTAAAACTAAAATAAAATAGACATCCCAAAATTTTATTCGGTTTTAAAACCAAACCAACCAAATCGAACTAAATTTCAGTCTATTTGGTTAAACCAAAATAAGAAGATTAATAAAAAATAAATAGTATTTGTTAATTTTTTGATTTTTTTTTTAGGCTCAAAAGAAATATTTATTTCAATACACAAAATTGAATTAGGGTTTAGTGATTTTGAATATCAAGTAGAAAAAACAAAACGTTCATAATTATTTAATTATAGGCTAAAAAAAAAACTCCTCTTTTTTATCAGTTTGGTCTAACCAGTTTTAAAATTTTCTAAATCAAACTAAACCAAACAATTAAACCGGTTGTAAAAAATAAAATGAAATGATCCATTTAACCAATAAAACCGAACCGTTTAATCTGAATTCTCTCTATTTGATTTAAAACCAATTACACTAGACCCGATGAACACCCCTACTATATAGAGGACATAAAACCCAGAAGATTATTAGAGTAGCATCCGAAATGCTGACTAATCCACTGGATAACAAATAAGCACGCGTAACACAATTTTTGCAAATAGAAAAAAAAAAAGTGTACAAACTCTAATCAATATCAAAGTACACCGACATTAAATTCTTTATTTTCACTTTAATCGCAGTACACCGGCATTAAATTCTTTATTTTCACTTTAATCGCAGTACACCGGCATTAAATTCTTTATTTTCACTTCAATCGCAACACAATATGAGAAATTTTATTGCCCAATAAATACTAAGTAGAAGTACTTTAAAGGAGAGATCTAAGTCTATCCCCTTCAGTCTGAACATGTTTCCTTGTAATATCACTAATGCTCGGTGTACCACACAACGCCATGGCAAGTTCTAACTCACCTTGGAGCATTTTGATTACTGATTTTACACCTTTCTCTCCCTTTGCGGCCAATCCGTACAATATTGGTCGCCCCACCTACAATGTAATATGAAAACCATCTTTCTCGTCAAAAAAAGGCAACATGACAATTTGAAAATGTCAAGTATATCCCACCATGTTCACAAGGGGCTAATTTTTTTTTTTTTCCTTCTTTTTTCTAACTTTTCCTTACCAAAACAGCTTTTGCACCAAGGGCCAATGCCTTGAAGACATCTGTCCCACGACGGATTCCACCATCAAGTAATACTGGCACAGCACCAGAAACAGCTTTTACAACCTGTACAATGCCAGTGTCAAGAGAACTTTTATAATGATACTGTTGACTAAACCGTCTCTCGTGGTGCCATTAGCTGCACAAGTAATCAAGTCAATACCTCATGCTTTGATACCCTATAAACAAAAATACTACTCGATGCATGATCAACTTGATAAAGGACTGATTCTTTTATAACCAGTTGCTCTTAAAAGGTGAAATTTCAGCTAGCAATCTCCTTTCTTAATTAAGGTACCTCTTCAAGTACTGAAATTGTAGCAGGTGAGTAATCAAGCTGGCGTGCCCCGTGATTGGATACCACAATGCCAGAAGCCCCTAATTCTACTGCTTTTATGGCTGTTGAGATGGAGAACAGGTATTAGAATTCACAAAACAATCTATAAACATAACAATCTGAGATTTATAGAGAGAATAATATTACCATCTTCTGCAGTGAGGATGCCTTTTAAGATAATCGGCAAACTTGTTATGGATCTTAACCATTCTATATCCTGCATTATTTTAAGCATAAACACGAGAATATTGAAACTTTCAGAGGTACCGGAGAGTGGATATCCTACCAAAGATTACAAAAAGGGCCTTAATAATAAAAATAATTTTGAGTATGAATGAGTCTAACCTTCCAACAAAGTGAAGGATCCAGGGTCTGAGATGCAAATGCTTCCAGATCAGAGCCACCTTCCTACAATAGAAATCTTGTGAAATTATTGAATCTAGGATTCCAGGTCCATGAATTCTATTACTCAGCAACAAGAGATCGTGTATTTATTGATTTGAAGCTGGATAGGTATGCTTATTACAAGAAGAGATAACAAAAAGAAATACTACACTCACTTGTTGAACATCCACATTCAATAATCCTTCAAGATTCGACAATGGTGGGAGAATCAATCTGAGAAATACAATTAGTTGAATTGAATAAAAAATTGTTTGTGTATAAATTCGATTGTTCCTATTCAAATATATACTCTTATGGTATAATTGCATAACCTAGGTTGTGTACCATAGCAGACAACACGTTGGTTAAATGAATGTCAAATAACAACAAAATTGACTTTGCTATAAAGCTCTATGAAAAAATAAAAAGAAACAATCTAAAGGAGGGTTAATATATATATAATTAAAAAAGAAGAAGATAAAGAGCACTTGTTTTTTATGTCTTTTTCTCGCCGACCAAGTCTGTTTGTGTCAACAGTCAATACAATAGCCTTGAACCCATATTTCTCTGCTCGTCGTACCAGTGTTGCTGAAACTTCTCTGTTTTTGTATACCTGTTTTAAATTAAATTATGGATTAAGTCAATTCGGCTGATAATCATCAACTACTAATGTAAACGAGTTAGCGAAAAAATGTTTCTGTATACTTTCTAATGGTAACATGCATTGTTAGGAAAATTATAGCATGTCCCAGATAGGAATGAACCTAAAAATATTTACAACAACTCGAGTTTCATTTGGATTTGTCCTTAATACCTTATTTTTTTCACAGTGAAAACCTTAGTACCTTCCAGGTAAGGTTGTCTATCGGTACATAATGGAGGTAATCCCAGAGGTAAAGTATAAATTCACAAGTGAAAGCACCATATCATACATATAATTGAAAGAAGCGAATGGAGTTGCAACTTGAAGCAACATCCTCTAGTTTTCGGCTTGAACTGAAAGAGAGCACCTATAGAGAAGAAGAGTAGTTTGAGTAATCGTGTAGTTTACGAGAGTAAATTACAGAAACTGCCCTTGATGTATCACTCCTTCCGTTCCCAATTTGGATTCTAGGTTCAAACTATCCAGTTTGATTATTAATCTGACCAAATTTTAACAAATGGGTCTGCGGTCAGCTTTCACTCAACGAGCAGATAGGAAAATGGTGATATTTCAATTATCATTGGATTTACTTACTCCAAATAGTAATTAAAATTAAACAAACTTTAAAGTACCATCAGGGTGTTACAAGCTGCTGCAGCTCTGGCCGTTGCCACCTCACCTGACAAATAATGCTGATTATCAGTATAACTCATCCATTCATTATCACGGCGGTAGAATTATACAGGACATCCCAAACTCTTATAAATATTCAGCTGTCTTTTCTTGGATTTTTTTTGAAGTAAATTTCATGGATTTTCTTCTTCTTAAAAATTTTGTCAAATCATTGGTTCTGTAACATCTGTCTTGGGACCATAAAATTACCACAAATTTAGTGAGAAAATAAACAGTAAACAAGATATATACAAATGGTATAAAACCTTCAGGATGTGCATATTTATGGATTCCAGTCGGAGCAACCATAATCGGTGACTGCATTTTGAAGCCCAATAGAGTTGTAGACATATCAATCTTGCTCACATCTACAAGAATCCTTGGCCTTAACCTGTGCATCATTGATTACTGATTTCTCAACAATTATTAACCTAAGGACTCTCATTTTATTTTCCATATTGAGTCTCAACTTTTAAAATTTCTTTAATGCAAATTTATGACCCCTAGAATTACACTCACAAATACTTGCCCAAACTTTCTCCCTCTAACTTAGAAATAAGGGGCCTGGGAAAATTCTTGCTTTAAAGGGGGATACAGGAAAAATTCCATGTTGGACCAGCTTACGGTATTTGTAGAATTTATATGGAGGTGAAACCGTGAAAGCATGTGTATTACTTGTATAAGATTTAAAGAAAAAAATGTTACATAATTCTCTTATACGCTTCCATGTTCTCTCTCAAGGTATGCTCATCATCTGCACCACCGTTGTAGTAATCAAAAAACATTTTTGGGAGAACCTGTTTTGCTAGTTCTTCAAATTCCCGTACATTTACAGGTTCATCCTCCATTTCTACTGCTCCTAACAAAATAAGACTTTTACATGTTACTCCAATGACTTGGGACAAATATGTAATTCAAAATGAAAGATTATTATTCCCCGGATACCCGCACACAAATTTGTTGTAAAGGTTTAATTAATCATCAATTATGGGATACAATAAATAGAGCAAATAAGATTAATTTTCAATTATATATTTCCTTTCTATTGCCTTTATTTTGTTAATTAGGTTCTGGTGCGGAAACAGAGCTCTCTAATCTTAAATAAAGGATAACAAGGGATCACATCTCATCTTGAGATAATACCTCCTGATTTAATTTAGAGAAGTTATTGATCAAACTTTATATTTCCTTTCTATTGCTTTTATTTTGTTAATTAGGTTCTGGTGCCGAAACAGAGCTCTCTAAGCTTAAATAAAGGATAAGAAGGGATCCCATCTCATCTTGAGATAGTACCTCCTGATTTAATTTAGGGAAGTTATTGATCAAACTTTAAGTCATAGAATAAACAAATTTAAATGCCCAAGTCCACTCCGTAGCTCCCTTGATCGATCTTTAGTGACTACAATTTTGGACCTGAACAATTTCTCTTGTAAACTAAACCAGTAAGATTCTTGGTCGAATTCTCTAACAAATCAAATAAGAGAGAAAAATTGTAATTGAAGAGGAGATGTACGACTTTACCTTTGTTTTGCAGTTAATAGGGACTACCGGTCTACCGCTAGGCCGCTGTGGAGACAGAGAGAGATGTATATTTGCTAAAGTAGTAAAGTGTGAACTGACCAGTGAGCTCATCTCACTGTTTCCTTTTTTTTTTTTGCAGATTTCACGTGTAACCCTGTAAGTGGTGAATTCGTATCCTCTGCATTAACTCAAAAAGGAATCTTTTTAGTTAATGAATTTTAACCGTCTGATTTTAAACGGAGTTAATCTGGCCGCTGCTTATGATATAGAGGCCCTTTAATATTAGTAAGAATCTAGTCTTAAAACAGATCGGATGGTTAGGATTCATTAACTCAAAAGATTCCTTTTTGTGTTAATGCAGAGGATACGAAGTCAACCTGTAGGCTGTAGACCAGTGAGCTCCTCACTATTTTTTTTTTTGAATTTAAGAGATATATGTTTCTTTAGCTACTGCGGCCTGCGGGCGTGCTCGCGTCTTTGTGGGTCCGAATGCGAAAGCAACCCATTTTGTTTATTTTGTATCCGGACCGTTCAATATGGATCAATCCTTGGACGGAGCTAGCAAATAAACTGTCTATTTCTGGAAAAAAACAAAAAATTAAATAGGACCAAATGAAAAAAACGAGCGCGTGCCTTAGTCTGCATCGTCTGCATTAACTCAAAAGAGCATTTTTTTTTGAGTTAACACGGCTGTTCAATTGTAAACGGAGTTTATCCCGTTCTAACCTAAAATATAAGAATCTTTAATATTAGTACAGATTTAATTTATACGAATTTTAAAACTGATCAGATGGTCCATATACATTTATTCAAAAGATTCATTTTTGAGTTAATACAGAGGATACGGATCCTAGGTGAGTAAATTGCTCATAACTTGTAACTCGTTCATAACTCGCTCGTTAACTTAATGAGTCGAGTATAAGCATACTCCAATTTGTTCATAACTCGTTCATTAAGAACTGAGTTACATGAATCCTGCCACATCCTATCCCAAACTGTATCAAATCCAAATAAATTTGATTTCTGCCACATCTAATCTCGAGTTTGTTGTTTACAGAGAATTGGAATTAAAGTGTTTGCAATGGATCGTATGACCTACTCTCACTGTTATTCGGTCCATCATTTGTTGATATTCTGTTGCAACATGTTTTATGTTTATATTCTGTTGATATTCTGTTATATTAATATTCTATTATAGCATGTTTTCACTGTTATTAGGGTCATCATTTGTTGATATTCAGTCTTGTAACAGCACTTAATACTCGTGTACTTTCTTGTTATATTAATGATAACATACGGGTTTTTGCTGTAAAAAAACAAAAGAACGTTAAATGAACTATGAAAATTTGTTAAATTCTATAATTCATAATTCGTGACTCACTCATTAACTTAATGAGACGAGCATGAGTATACCCGAACTCACTTATACTCGCTCATTAATCACCCTACTCCTGACCAGCTCAATTCAGTTCAATTCTCAACCATTAACCAATTACCGAGATTTGGTATTATGCTTGAAAAATGATTTGATACCAATCTAACCAATTTGTTTCATCAAATTAAAAAAATAAAATATTGATCCATTAACATTTCTTTGAACAGTTGCAAATGGAATTCCAACAGCTCTAATAACATTTGTTGTGATTTGTAATTTGGAAAGTGTTTTAATTTGTAATTTTTTTTCTTTAAATTTGTCAATTAGAGAATAGACAAATAAATTTAAAAACTGAAAACTTCAAAATTGATCAATTTATGTGAAAAATTCTACATTATGATATGTACTGGTAAATATTTTTTGCAACCATATATGTTTTCTTTTTAATTGTACTATAAAGATTTTTGTCTACTCCTAACAAAAATTCTAGCTACGTTCCTGAATCAATCTAATATGAGATAGAATGTACATATTCCTTTGACATTTATACCAAAGCAAATTGGACAGTTTAGATCCAAACTCAAATTTTGAGTTACTTTGGAGGATCCGAATTTAGTCTTCGTGGGATCCTTGTATTTTTCTTTTCTTTTCTTTTAAAAAAGAATTGGTGGCTAGGGATGTTAATAAAGTTTACTTTAACAATACTACTGTACCTTCTCTTGCTAGTGTTGGATCAGCCATTATATATATTTCTTCTTCTTATTGATGCAAAATTAGAAATAATGAGACTTATCTTAATCTCACTTTAATTTTGCCAATAGATGTTTACCCTTTAACTCAGGTAGGTTGTTTGATAATTCTATCAGATTCAAATACCTCAGATGAGGCATGGTTCTAGGACTAGAGACAGAACTTGGATTCATGGGATCAGATCTCTTAGACTACCTGAGAGACAGGACTAACTCAAGCTTCTAACCATCAGATTTTGATTCTGCATCCTCTTCTGTTCCTGATTTTTCCTTTAACGATGTTTACTATATGGATAATTGCTCAACCTGTTCTAGTACCTTATAGGATCTTTAGTCTACTGATGTTTAATTTGTAATATGCTCTTATATATGTGTTTCTATTATGAACGCTTTTGTGTATGTTTCTATTATGTTGTTTTTAGCTCTCAAGTATGTTGTTAGCTCTTTTGTACAATAGAATTGATATTTCATTGATAATTGTATGAACTGTTTTGTTTCAGTATGAAACTGGTGGGAGTTATCCACTTCTGTCAAAAAAAAAAAGATGCTAATATTTGTTTTTGAATGTATTCCTATGTAATTTAATTTTATTACTATATAATATGAGAATAAGTAAGATTTATTTTTTTTAGCTTATAGATAAGCGGAGCAAAACTAGGGTGTGATGTGCTTATTAAGAAAGATTGATGAGTACAACTTCAAAAGTCTGTTGGATTAGATTTAAATGACAAATATAAACCATTAAAATTCATCTAATTCTTGAGTGATGTATGTATATGAAATTTTTTAGAATTTTGATATTTATTAAGTATAAAGTCAAGCGGTAAAAAAAATAATATTTTATAAGTTGTTTTATTTTATAAGATACTTAATGGGATATTAAGGTCAATATTATATCTGTTTATTAAAATTTAGGATGAAATTTATTTACAATGGATTAAGTTAACAATCGCAATAACTGTAAAAAGTAATTTATATTTTCTAAACTTAACAACTAACAAATAAAGTTTAACCTATAAATATCATATACATGAAAAATAATAAATTTCATGCAAATACCATTCATCAAATGATATAATTTTTTTGTTCATATTTAACGATATTTAAAGAAACGTTAACTGATATTGAAATTATATGAGAAATTGATACACAATAATTCTATAAGAAAATAACATGTCTAAATTTTTTTATTTTTAAAATGTTATTATGAGCAGAGTGAAAACGGCTCATTGTTTTCATGCCCCGGTTATTCTTCACATCATTATCTTTGTTTTTAAAGTCCAAACAGTCGATCCGAACTGCTTAACACGACCTCCCTATTAAAATGTACTTGGAGTCTTGGGACCAAATTTTAATTTAATTTTTTTTCTTATAACTTTTTTACTATTTTTTTTAGATAGGTACATAATCACATGTATTTTAAAAGATTCTGAACCATCTAAAAACAATTATTTTGTACTTATTTAAAATGTTAGTATAAAGTTTTTTAATATAAAATTTTATCTCCAAGTGCATTTTAATATGAAGATCATATTGAGCGATTTAAATCAACCGTTTAACTTTGAGAATAGAAATAAAAATGTAAGGTGTGATTAAAACAAAAAATAACAAGGCATTTGAACTCTATTTTTCTGAAAAAACATTATTAAAATTATAAAGAAAAACAATTGTCAAAAGTTATCCTAAAATGCTAATCATTGAAATTGCTGTCTAGCTATATATGCAAAATGTATAATTGACATAAATTCGGATTCTACAATTCTCGCATACCATTAGGCTTAGCTTTCTAAAAAGTATTGATTTTCCTTTTATTCTTTTGCATTTGTCATCTCGCAAGGAACATGTCGAAATCAAAACGTTAACGAAAGTTAACACGTGCACGACTCTTCTGTTAAACTTGGCATAGCCGTTGGGACATTTTTTGAGTATTTAATTGGTAGGAGAAAGTTCAATATTAATCAGCAGACAACATCATTTTCTAGTAATTATTTCATAGACTTTGCTTGTAAATATATTTCATTTGATGACGCTAGGAAGAAAATAATGTCTTTCTAAATCTTGGAACAAACTCCAACATAATTTTCCAGAGGGTTGTTCGGCAAGGAGAGATTTAAGTTCTTAAGACTTAGTTTTTTTTTTAGTAGAGTTGAGAAGTCATCTAACTAATTTAATATTTATAAAATGTATATTTAAATTTCGAATATGCAAATTTTATGTTCGAGTTTGTCTTATTCTCCTTGTAGGACAAGAATGTCATTTCGAATTCATTTCGAATGCGTCGACTTGAACAATGTAGCTTGTTGCAAGTTTAAATATATAAAAATAAGAGTGAGGCTATTATACTATGTAAAATAGGTTCATATTATGGAATATCTTTATTTTTATTATTCAAACAATTAACTTGAACTGTTGGATATAATCTTTATATAAAAATATATTTGGTTATATTTTTTAGTATATATTTTTTACTATTTTTTTTAGATAGATAAAAAAAAAATTTATAGAAAAAAAAATTCTAGATAAACACAAAATCTAGTCCTCAAGTACATTTTCATATGCAATTATTTTTGTACAGTTTAAATTGACTATTTAAATTTTAAAAATAAAGATATCGATTTATAATACAGATCAATCTACGCTATGCTATAGTACTATACCCTTACTCTAGAAAGTAGAAGCAAGTATAAATTGAATGAAAGCCAATAAATGTAATTTTGTTTTATACAATCAATTATAATTATTTTCAAAAGACCACGGTACACTTTAGTATTTTCTAGATGTTATTTTCGATAATCTAATCCGTATTTCTTTGGAAAAACATATATGAACTCGTACCACTACATTAAAATTTAATATGGTTCACACTCATTTGAATTTTGATCAATAATATGAGTAGCATCTCGGATCAATTATTGGGGCGTATTTATTGGGTAGATAGCGAAGTAAACATTTATCTACTACAAAATTACAAGATTAACAAAGTAATAAATATTTTTATTTGACCACTTAAATGAGGAATAAAAATATTATTTTATCTCTTACTCCACAGTCAAATGGGTCAAATATAGTATCTCCTATGTCAAACAGAGAATGATACCGAATTTTTTTTAGTTACCATTTTATTAATAAATCAAATTTCAATCTTACCATCGATTAATGAATAATATCAAATTTATCATCCACACAACCTAATTCATTAAAAATATATATTTTGTAAATGCCTACAAAAACCGCCAAGTTTTTGCTAAGCGAAATTTTGTAAATGCCTTAGTTTTGAATTGCTAATTAATTTGGGCCATCTCTCTTCTGTTTTGCACTTGTTTGTTTTTTTTTTTTTTATAACAAATAATAATACATATATGACAGAATACAAACAACGACCACTAACCTACAGAAACCTTCAAAAAACACAGATATTTTTTTAACAAGTACAATGACAACAACAACTACGCTGCCTAAAATAAAAGATGGAGGTCTTGTTTTCTATATATGCAGTTGCATTTGCTTCTTGGATGTTGAGCTTAATCTAATCGACATTTGCATTTATTAACTTATACTTAAATTTTGGTGCGTTAGTAGTTTGGCAAAACACCTTTCATGGCCATAGTTTTCAATTAAATTGCACATGCACTAGTGGAAAAACATGAATCAGGATCGGCCTATCTGGATCGGTTATATGAAACAACCGATACTAATACCTATCTGGATCGATTTTCTGAACAAAATCGATCCTAAAAACTAGTTAGATCGAATTTTTTAGTCAACCGATCCTAATTTATGAACTATCAGGATCAGTTTTTTATAAAACCGATCCTGATAGTAAACAACCGATCCTAATAGTTTAACTATTAGGATCGATTTTATTGCTAAAAATCGATCCTGATAGTATCTGGATAGGTTTTTAGCAATAAAACCGATCCAAATAGTTTTTTTCTTTTATTTGGAAAATCTTTTCATATGGTTATGTTTAAATAAATATAAAAAATTACATATTAGAAATATAAGCTAATTATTTAATACAAATTTTATTTAATTTTCAAATTCTACTTAAATAATATTAATGCAATTTTGATGAAAATTAATGTAATTTATATTATTAAAATTTATGTGATCATGGTAGAGTTGATTTTTGCCGAACTAACTTTAAAAAAAAATAGTATCAAGATCGGTTTTTTATAAAAAACCGATCCTAATACTTTATATGAGAAACATCACTGAACCCCACTCATATTGATGGTCTATCAACCATCAAACGGCTACTATTTATTTTCTTTTCTGTTTGGTAATGCATGTAGACGGATAAATATTAAGAAAAATGTGAAAAATATAAAAATTATTTATTTGTTTTTGTATGGCCAAATTAACTCTACCATGATCAATTTTGTACAATTTTATTATTGTTAATGGCATCAAATTGTTAAATAGAATACAGACCGTTCATTTCTGCATGATCATCCAACGGTGGGTCTGTAATTAAATGACATGTAATAATTTTTAAAATGATTAAGATATAACATGGAACATTAATAACGTAAAAGTGTCGAAGGCCTGACAATTGTAAGTCTTGATCCAACATAAACTATTTACGGCCGTGCGATGTTGCTATATTGTTTTGCTTTGATGAACTAGTAAATGAATCCCGAATTGTATCAAATTTTATAATGGTGAAATTAATATGACATTCTTTCATTTTAACGGTTCCGATCGACCAAATGCTAATGTTCGTATTCGTTCCTTCACAACCCCACACAACAAGAGTTCAAGTCCTATGTATATTATTATATGGCACAAGTCATTGATGCATCATGCATGATTGTATAAAAAAATTCAATAGTCAAAATAACTTCAAAATGAAATATCAATGTCAAATAATTAATTATATTATCACATAAATTTTAATAATATAAATTACATTAATTTTCATCAAAATTACATGAATGAAATATCAATGTCAAATAGTACCTATCTGCTGTTTAATATTATTTAAGTAGAATTTGAAAATTAAATAAAATTTTTATTAAATAATTAACTTATATTTCAAATATGTAATTTTTTATATTTATTTAAACATAACCATATGAAAAGAATTTATTTAAACATAACCATATGAAAAGATTTTCCAAATAAAAGAAAAAAACTATTTGGATCGGTTTTATTGCTAAAAACTGATCCAGATACTATCAGGATCGGTTTTTAGCAATAAAACCGATCCTGATACAATTTTTTTTCAAAGTTGGTTCTGCAAAAAAAAAAAATCCTGATTTTTTTTTTGCAGAACCAATTTTGAAAGAAAGAAATTGTATTACGATTGGTTTTCTATAATAAAAAACCGATCCTGATACTTTTTTTTCAAAAAAATTAGTATTAGGATCAGTTTTTTTTATAAAAACCGATCCTAATACTATTAGGATCGGTTATTTATAAACAACCGATCCTAATGATAACTTCATATACAACCAGCTTAGCTAGGGTTCTTCTTATTTTCATTTCGCGCCTCTCATTTTCAATTTAGCGTCTATGTCTCTGTCTCCGTATCTCCCTCTCAAATCCTCAGTACTCTGTCTCTCTGTCTCTGTCTCCGTCTCTCCCTCTCCTCCGTGTGTCTCTCTCTCTTTCTCTCCGTCTCTTCCTCTCAAATTTGAGCCTCTCGCACCTCCGGCTCAATTGTGCCAGTTTTTATTTTTTTTATTGTTTCAAAAATTAATTAATGGTGTTTGTATATTGTTTTACAGTTTTGAGGACATCTCTCTTAAGTTACTTAATCATCCGGCCGATCAACTATCATGGTATTAGCTTTATCTAATTTTCTCATTATTATACTTTTAAAACACATTTTTTTTGTATTTTTTATTGAAAAATGTTTTTCCATCTAATTGTTACCTTTGTTTTTGTTTTTAGGGTCTTTTTTTAATCTCAAGTGATGTGATTGCAAAAGAGGTAATTATTGATTTTTTTTATTGTTGTGCTTTACATTAATTGCACAAATGTGTATATTGCATAAATGTGTGTTAATTGAAGAAATAGCCCAATTAGTCACTTGTATGTTTGTTAATTAATTTTTTTTGGGATTTAAATTTCTTCTTATAATATGTAATGCTTCACAAAATTTTGTATGAAGTACATGAATTTTTTGTAATAGTTTAAGATGTCTATGACAATTAATTTAGAATGTGTATATGATATTTAATTGATTATTGCTTCTTACTGTGCAAAAAAAAAATTTAGGATGCTGGCCAGCAAAATATATATGGAAGCCGGTCAAATAAATAAAAATATATTTTTTAGCTTTAATAAAACATCTAGATCGGTTTTTATTCAAAAACCAATCTAGATATGTAATTTAAAAAAAAATTGAAAATACTATCAAGATCGGTTTTTATATAAAAACCGATCTTGATATGTAATTTTTAATTAAAAAAAATTTGAAAAAACTATCAAGATCGGTTTTTATATAAAAACCGATCCAGATACGTACTATCAAGATCGGTTTTTATATAAAAATCGATCTTGATAGTACGTATCTGGATCGGTTCTTAGTCAAAAACCGATCTAGACAACAACTATTAAGATCGGTTTTGTTAAAAAACCGATCCTAATAGTTTCTATTTGGATCGGTTCTTTAAAAAATATAAAATCAATCCTGATAGTATCAGTATCGCCTTCAACAGGATCGGTTGGATTCCGATACTGATATGTGTATGTAACCGATCCTGATTCCATATTTTCCACTAGTGATGCTTGCTCAGTTTCCATAATAGACAATAGCTGCAATGGAAGAGGTACATCATAAAGAAAAGAAAACACATAACGGTGTCAACCCTACATAGGGCACCTGGCATGACATTAAGTTTCTCATGTGGAAGAACCTGGTTTGATTATTCCTACCTGAAGTAGGAAAGGAGTGTGTGTTGGCTACGGACTGTAATAATAATAATAATAAAAAAACACATAATGGTTGTTGTTTGCATGAAAGCGCAATGCAAGTTTCGGTACGCTTGGGAGCGTACCTTTTAAAACCGCGGTTGCACCTTCCGATTAGGGTTGCAAGTGCACAACTCTATCGAGGAGTATAATCGGGTATCGATCCACAGGGACGGTTTCCTTGTCTAGAATCTACTTATCTTAACTAAAGACTAGAAGTGAGAAAGAGGGAGTTTTGGTACTTAATCTTCCTAAAGAATCAACTCAAGCAATCAAACAATGCAATAGAATAGTAACTGTGCAAGGAAAGGTATAAACTGTGTTTTGATTTAAGATAAAAGATGTTTCAAGGGTTTCAGACTTCATCTCTGATTTGCCTCTAGTGGTACGGGTAGGCCGCACCACTCTTGTAAGACCCGTACTGATTTACCAGAACAGAGCTTACAAGTTCGAGTTGATGCATTTCTTGCTGGTACTTTGTATTAAACTCTTGAGAAAGGTTCAATTGACCATACCTAAGGTTCCTAAACCTCAACTCTCGTTTGTTGGTTCAAGATCTAGGTTTTGGACTCAATTATTCACCTTCTAGGGTTTCTAAACCTCAACTCTCGTGTTTTGGTCCAGATCCTCTAGTTGATTGATTGGAGATCTAAGGTATCATCTAATCTGTTAATTAGGGGAGAATTCAACCTTTCAGCTTCAATTCGAACAAGTCTACCTAAAGGGATTGGTTTGGTTGAGAGAAGGCAATGGTCACATGACATTGTTAGGGTTGATCTACCACTATATGCACACCACATGCAATCACAGAAAGACAAAGCAATCAAGACAAGCAAATACACAATCAATACAATCAAAAGAGTTCATACAAGATCCAAATCAAGAAAAGCAACACAAATCAAGAAAATCCATCTATAAACCCTAGAAACAATGATCTACTACTCACAAGTCATAGATCTGTCCAGAAATATAAGTAAAGAGATAAAGAGAGGCATGATAGAACTAGATCTAAGATCGGGAGTGGAGAAGGGGTTCATCCGTCGATTTTCGCCTCTTCCTCTTTCTTCTTCTTCTCTCCTTGCTCCTTTGCTCTCTTTCTCTCTTTCTCTGAGCTCTCAATCTGGAATGAAATGTGTATATTGAAAATGGAGAGATCCCTCGCTTTAAATAGCCTCTGCCAAGATTTGAATTTTGTCAGGCAACATCTATGTACAGCCTGTACCAAGGTGGTACGGCCAGGCCGTACAAGATGGGAGAGGCTGGATCGGCTAAGTCTGGTAAGGGCCGTACCAAAGAGTTCAAAAATGTTGTTTCTTCGTTTATTTTGCTCCAATCCTGCAGAAAACAAACAAACTCTCAGCAGTACCAAATTCTAAGGATATATCAATGAAATGCACATGATTTTGATAATTTAGAACGTGAATTTGGTACGAAATCAAGTCAAATATAGGCTAAATATGCGAGGTATCAGTTGTCAATTAGGTATTAATTAATCGGGGGAGGGATATTATATATATATATATATAGAGTGACCAATGTGCATTCGTACGTATGGATTAAAAGTTGAGCGGTTCGGATCGATCGTTTGGACTTTCAAAATGAAAATACTGCGTAGAGTACTAATGCATTTTACTCCATGGATATATATATATATATATATATATATATATCGGAGATGGCTAAAATGAGCCATGGAGTAAAACAAGTTGGTGCTCTATGGTATTATATTTCCATTTTGAAAATTCAAATAACCTATCCGAACCGCTCAACACGATCTCCATATTAAAATGTGCTTGGAGACCAAATTTTACATTTTTTTGAATTTTTTTTACTATTTATTAAGCCACTTTGAAAATCGCTGATCCGTTGGTCCAGAAATTTTTACTGTTTTTTATTGTTCACAAAAAAACAATGATTTTCAAAATTGCTTAATAAATAGTAAAAAAAATTCCAAAAAATGTAAAATTTACTCTCCAAGCACATTTCAATATGGAGAACATGTTGGAAGGTTTGAATCGGTTATTTGGATTTTCAAAATGAAATATAGCGTGGAGTACAAACGCGTTTTACTCTATGGCTTACCCAAGTCGATCCCTATATATATATATATATATAGGATTTGGCTAATATGCTATGGGTAGCTAAGAGGCCTCCCGTGCTACAGCTCAATATTCGACTTTTCAAAATCCTAACGGTTGATCCAAACCATTCATCTTGTTCTCCATATTAATATGTATTTGGAGACCAAATTTTCCATTTTTTGGAAATTTTTTATTATTTTTTTAGATTTATTGAATATCGTTGTTTTTTATGGTCCAGATTTGTCTGAAAAACAGCGATTTTCAATAAATCTAAAAAAAATAGTAAAAAATTTCCAAAAAATGTAAAATTTGGTCTCCAAGCACATATTAATATGGAGAACAATATGAACGGTTCAGATCGACCGTTAGAGTTTTGAAAAGTCGAATATTGAGCCGTAGCACGGGAGGCCTCTTAGCTACCCATAGCACCGTAGCCATGTCCTATATATATATATATATATATAGAGAGAGAGAGAGAGAGAGAGAGAGAGAGATGAGCTATGGTGCATTGCAATGCATGAATCCTCTTATGCATTGCACTATAAATTATAGATTTAAAGTCCAAATGACCGATTCGAACTGTTTATCTTGTTCTTCATATTAATATGTACTTGGGGACCAAATTTTACATTTTTTGAAATTTTTTTTACTATTTATTAAGCAATTTTGAATGTCGCTAATCTGATGGTCCAGAAAATTTTACTGTTTTTACTGTTCATAGCAAAACAGCAATTTTCAAAAATGCTTAATAAATAGTAAAAAAATTCCAAAAAATGTCAAATTTGGTCCCCAAGTACATTTCAATATGGATTAAACATCTAATGGTTCGGATCGGTTGTTTGGACTTTAAATTGTGATTTATAGTGCAATGCATAAGGGGATTCATGCATTGCAATGTACTATAGCCCATCTCTCTCTCTCTCTCTATATATATATATAAGTTTAACAACAAGTTAATCAGTACACTTTAATCTTAACTTGTAATTAAGTGATAATTTATTAGGTTGATTCCTAAGAAGTTTTGCGTCAAGTTCTAGCAAACATAATATGGTGAGGGATTTCTATTTTTTTTTTCCCATCATATAAAAAAAAACAATTGGTACACATTTATTGTCAAGTACATTTGACTGATTGAGAACTGTTGTTATTTTATTGATTATGGATTTTCTTAAACTGTTTAATTTTTAATCAAATGGTTCATATAATATTAACAGCATTAAACCATCACAAATTACTTAAGGTACATGGTACATGGACATGAAATTAAATAGTCCATTATTTTATTGAATTATTTCTTTTTACCCCCTTCATTCAGTCAAAGTTTTACTATAAATATAATGAGAAAAAGAGAGCTGGAAGGCAATGAACGGTGGAATACAGGAAATGACAGCAAAAATGTTAATTAATTCTGTGTTTATTAAGAGGATTCTAATGTCTTATAATTTTAATAAAATATCATAAACTGTTGATCTTATTTATTTTTATGGGAGATATTTCACATAAAATTTTACGATTTTTAGAGTTCATTTAATAATAGATCAATTGCTAAAAACATGAACGAATTAAGTAGTCAGGATTAATTTATTTAATGCACTCATTTTGACCACTTAATATATAGAATAAAATGGACATAAAAAATTAGAAAAATTTTATGTACATGCTATCAGTTATGAACAGAATTCTAAATAGCTAGCTATAACCTTTTCAGATCTCAAAAACTAACACTATTAACTGTTTTTCTTTTATAATGATTTTAAATAGCTAATTATGGTTGCGCTATAGCTTTTTTCAGACCTTAAAAGCTATAACGCTATAATCGTTATTTAGAACTTTAATCATGAACATAAAAAACGATCAATTTTTTCAATTTCAAAATATAAAACATAAGTAAAAAGGTTGAGTTTGTGATATTTACCCAATAATTTATCAGAATAATGATTAAATTGGGTGTGCATATCTTACATAGATTAATTTATGTCTCACTTTCAAATCATCTTAATTTGTTTGTCTTCTGAAATTTTTAATGCACAAGTAGTTAAGTTTTCACTTTTCTGAAAGGAAGTATTGAATTTCCAACAAACAAATTACACAATTAAATACAGAGAGCAAGCATCAGTTGAACCTGTGACCAGTTCATGGCTTGTTTTCCCATATTAAATTGACAAATATATACTAAAATTGAGTAATGATAATGATAAGTGCTGTACAGGATGTTATAATGACAAATAGCTTTCATACGTCACAAAATATTTGAATGAAATTTAATGGAACCATGTACAGATGTCAGATGTAC